>PVJO010012853.1:0-53906 GCA_004026905.1 Hystrix cristata | reverse complement strand
GGGGGATAAAGAAGAAGGTTAAAAGAAAAGTAAGATGAAAGGGGGGAAAAATGGTAAAGTGTAGTTACACTTATTGCAAATAGGGAGGGGTGGGTGAATGGAAGGGAGGGGAGGGGAAGGGGGGAAGAGGGGGGAAAACCAAGATGTATCATGTACAGGTACAAAATAACCATGTTGATTATGATCATTATGTATGCAAATGTACCAATACATGTTCTTGGTAAAAAATAATAAAAAAAAAAAAAAAAAATAAAAAAAAAAAAAGTTATAAAGTTAGCTTTGATTATTACTCTTTTTTTTTTTTTTGGCACTGGGGATCGAACTCAGGGATGATTATTATTCTTAATAGTACTTTAATTATAATAAAAGTGTCACTAAACATACGAGTCTCAGAGACTGGTGAGATAAAGGGGAAGGTACCAAGAAATTCTCAAAGATGATCTAAGGCATATTGAAAAGGAGATTTATACACAAGAACACCTCATTTTTCGGGAAAGGGCTTAAAGGCCTTACACCCTTCCTAAAGTTGCAGAAAATAGGCTTGTAATTCATAACTATCAGGAAAGTGGGACTCAAAAAGAGGTAGAATCTAGGTCTGCACCAGAATTAGGAAAATTTTGCGATATAAACTGTGAATAACATTAGGCTTTTTTTTGCTTGTAAGACTCATTCTTCCCAAGACACTCCACTTTCTTCTCAGATACATATCCTGTTTATTTTAATAATGTCAAATATAAATACATAAATGAGATAATAGCTATAAGGAAGCTTTGACCTTGTGGCATTTGCATTTCAAACCAGGTCCCATAAGGATAAATAGTTTTCATGCCCAAAGGAATGTCCTTATAAAGGGGAAATGTCAGGCTAAATATCACATAACATAACATTCTGTAATATATTTGGCAAGATGTAAAGGACACTTGATATTATATGGCAGAAAAATAATGACACAAACAATTTTACCTGAGGACATAACTGCTTGTACACTCGGTAATAATATATTTAGCACCTCACTTTTTATTTAAAATGTTGTGGCAAAGTCCTGGTACTGACGACATTTAATCCAGGTGAAAGTTGATTTACTTAAAATTTAACATTCATGAATGGAGCCAGGCAATACTTAGAGTGTGGTGTTTAAATTAAGGGCCAGCTGCATTCTCTCCACCACTGATCATGTGTGACATAAACAAGTTACTTAACTGCCTATCTCTGTTTGCTCATCTGTAAAATAAGGACATAATAGTAATGGCCTCATTGTAGTGTTGTGAAGATTAAATGAGATAATAAATGTTAGCATTTAGTACAGTACCAGGAATAACCTATTTTTATTATCAGGTCAAAGAACAGATTCAACCAACTAGTCAAAATTAAACTGACCATGGCAGCAAGAAAGGTGAAGTTAGCACTATGTATCAATATTAAACAACTAACAAATTGATCGCATTTATTTGGACTTTGCAAAAATAATACCAGTTATAGTCATATAGAAAATAATTAATATTTAACCTAATTTCCATACCATTTATTTCAATAAACACACCCAAGATGTCCATTTTATGCTTGATGTTAGCACATGAGAACACAGATGAAGAGAACAGTCCCTACTTTTAAGGAGCTAATAGGCTATTTGGAAAGAAGGCCAGCTAAACAAATAATTGTAATATGTTACGTTCAATGACAGAGATACGTATAAGATGCATACTTGGAATGGTGAACAGAGTAAACCATGTGCTGGTGGTGGTGAAGGCGAGTTATAAACCAGGACTTCAGGAAAAAAGAATATATGTATATATATGGAAAGTCCAGGTATCCTTAACAAATGTTGCAAGGTAACTCAAGTTAATGAGGAAATGATAGTGTTCAACAAATGACGTTAGAACAATTGTATACCCTCATATATTACACTATATACCCATATATATACAGAATCTGCAAAAAAAAGTATACATGCTTCAGAAAAAGAAAAGATAGTATGATGCTTTTTCAATGGATGTTGTTATGACAGAATAATACTCCACTGTATAGAAAAATCACATCTTCTTTAGCCATTCATTAGCTGTTGGACATTTGGGTTGTTTCCAAGACTTAACTATTACAAATTGTGTTGCTATAAACATGGTTGTGTATATTTCTCTGTGGAGCAATGTGTTGAATTCTTCTGGGAATATACCAAGCAGAGGAATAGTTGGGTCAAATGGAACCTCTAGTTGTAGTTTTTTGAGGAATCTCCACACTGATTTCCACAGTGGCTGGACCAGCCTACATTCCCACCAACAGTGGAGGAGGGTTTCTTTTTTCCCACAGCCCCGCCAGCATTTGGTGCCATAAAAAAGAATAAACTTGAGATATTTATAGGTAAATGGATGTACCTTGAGAACATACTCTTAAGTGAAATAAATCGGACACACATGACTACATATCAAATTGTTTCTCTGATATGAGAAACCATAAGTGTAAATAAGGACAAAAAGGTATAATAGATAGTATGTAAAAGAAAGATAATATTCAATAGGGAAGAGAATTAAAGAGGGAGGAGTGGGAAAAGAAGGAAAGGAAAAGGGAAAGAAAGGGAAAAGGGAAAAAAATGAAAAAATGTAAATAAAGCTACTGTAAATATGGAAGGGAGGGGTGGGGAAGAAGGGGGGTAACCAAGATGTATCATGTACATGTAAAAATTAACTATGGTGAATGTGATCACTATGTATACTATGTACCAATACATGTTATTGGTAAATAGAATTGAATAAAAAAATATAGACAGTGTTACCTTCGTATGGGGAACCTGAGGGATTGCATATATTACAGAAAACACACTACACTGCCTGCTGTTAGAGTAGAAATTGAAAATGCATGTGCAGCAATCTCAGTGACCAAGGTCACCCAAACAGCAGTTTGCCATATTAATAAATGTCTGGAAGCTCATGGCCACCACTTTGAGCACCTCTTGTAATTGTAGAGGCCAAAGGTAGCCTGTATCAATCTCATGATGTCCCAATAACTTTACCATCAAAATATTTATACAAGTTTTTCTTTTCCTGAAGTATGTATACATTTTTGGTGATATATATATATATATATATATATATATTCTCCATATATAATACTATAAACCAAAATTGACTGGAAATAAGTAACTGACATAAACATAAATGCCAAAATTATAACACTTCAAGAAGAACACATGGAGAGAATCTTTGTGACCTTAGGTTAGGTAAACAGTTCTTAGGACATGACAGGCACGGACAACAAACAATAAAAAGATAAAATGTACCTCATCAAAATTAAAACCTTCTGGTTTTAAGAAGATACTCTTAAGAAAATGAAAAGGCAAGTCACAGAAAAAATACTTTAAAAACACATATGTAATAAAGGATTCATATGCAGAATATTTTTAAAAACTTTAACAACTCGATGAGAAAGCAACCCATTTTTTAAAAAAAATGGGCAAAAGATTTGAGCAAATGCTTCATCAAAGATATATGTATGGCCAAGAAGCACATGACAAGATGCTTTACACTATTATTCCTATGGAAAAACAAATTCAAATGATAAAATGAAGCTACTGTATATCTATTCAAATGGCTAAAATGGTGCTCGCTTCGGCAGCACATATACTCAAATGGCTAAAATGGAAAAGACTGGCCATATGACGTGTTAATTCCTATACATTATTTCTGACAATTAAAAATGATCAGCCACTTGGGAAAGCAGTCGAGCTGGCTCTTTTTATGTTAAATCTTATAGTCACCTTTCAACACACTTCCACTACTAGGTATTTACATTGGAGAAATAAAAGTACATGTCTATATTTGTATATAAGTGCTCATAATTATTCATAGTAGTCTCAACAGAGAAATAATCAAAATGTCTACAAACTGGCAAATGAGTACACAAATTGAGATATATCTATAGAATAGAATATTACTCCACAGTAAAAAGAAAGACTACACAAGTAACACAGGTTAATCTCAAGCACATTATAGAAAGTGAAAATCGGACACAAAAGATCGCATATGGCATGATTCTGTATACATAAAATTCCAGAAAAGAAAATGCTATCACGAAAGAATGTAAATCAGTAGCTACCCAGGATGGAGGGAAAGGCATTGA
The DNA here is from genome assembly GCA_004026905.1 of Hystrix cristata. NCBI lineage: Eukaryota > Metazoa > Chordata > Mammalia > Rodentia > Hystricidae > Hystrix > Hystrix cristata. The sequence goes on along the minus strand of PVJO010012853.1, from coordinate 49,796 downwards.
CTGAAAATTGGCAAGACAGAACTTTTTAAAGTAATAGGAAATCTTCTTTATGGTGATTAGGTAGCTGCATACGTGTAAAACAAAAAAAAACTTACCAGATTATATAGTTTAATTTGGTTTGGTATATTTTGTTGCATGTAGGTTATGCTTGAATAAATCTAACTTTTAAAAAATGATCATTACAACTTCCAAAAGAAGCAACTATTAAATTGTCTGACTTTTTAAATGCAAATTTTCATGCATTGAGCCTCTAAGATGTTCCAATTTTATGGAAAGAATCAGATACTCGAAATTACCATAAAGCTGATTGTGAATAAATTATATGTAAGTGAACTTTCTCCACTATAGTCCTAAAGTGAGAGTCTATTGTTAAAAGTAAGGAATCTATCTATGAGCACTATTTTGTTGTAACTTACATAACAGACCACTCTTTAGATAAAAGAAATCCTTCCAAACTCAAATCTAATAATAGACGTACCTTAATTTAAAATTCCATATCTAAATGCAAAAAAGAATCATAGCTATAAAAACCTGACATATGAAAATTTGGGGCACATATTAAATTGTTATGTACTTTATAAAAAATATTTCACGCTCAATTCACTTTAACAGAGAACTTTTCTAATACATTTTAGGTAACTTGATTTAGATAAGTAAGATGGTGGAATAGCACTACCTGGATCCTCCTTTCCCCCATGGACACACTGATTCCACAATATTACATGGACAGATTCTTTTTATGAGAACTTCAGCACTTAGTTGGGAGGCTACTGAATCTTGGGGAAACCCAAAACCAGCCAGATCAAAGCTGGTAGGAAAATTGGAGATCCTCTCTCATCATCCCTACCTCTAGCATAAAGTCATACGATTGAAGGGGAGGTCCCAGATCCTATATTTTCCTGGGGAGGGAAAATGTCAGATAATGCATTTGCTAGTCCAGCTTTCATGCATGTTGCCCAAGAAGTGTCTGTCTTCTCTGTCTCTGAACTCTGGTGATGTCCGGCATGTTTTAGACTCCCGGGGGCCACTGCGTACAAAGACAACGGTTTTGAAGGAGCATCTGAACACACAACATATCCCCTCCCCGGGACTTAGGACACAGGGAATGGGCAACAAAATCTTGATATTCTGACTTTTCCCCAAGGGAGGAAAGAGTTTGGTTGCGCATCCAATATTTCAAATTTCCCAGAGCTGCAGAAGAAATATAGTTTCTGTCTTGCCTGTCTCAGAACACTGACAAGTCTTAGCATGTGGTAGATGCACTGGGCGCTGCTAAGAACAAGGGCAGCAGTTAGCATTAGCAGGAAGGATTTAGAGGCCCAAGTATCTCTGGTGGGCTTGACTGGCGAAGGTATGAAGCCAATCCCTGAGGACTGGGAGAGGCCGCCGCTTTTTCTAATGTACAGGTATCAGAACAAAAATATCAAGAAAAAGAAGAAACAGGGAAATATGTTCCAGAAGAAAAACCAAGGTAAGTCTCCAGAAATCAACTATAATGAAAAGGCAATGCATGACTTACCTAACAGAGGGTCTAAAATAAGCACCATGAAGATGCTTGACATGGTAAGAAGAGTACATTTAAAAATGAGAATTTTGACACACACAAAATATTTGTAAGTACCAAGCAGGAACACTGAAGCTTGAGAATACAATAACCAAAAAAATTGCCAAAGAAGTTCAATAGCAAATCAGATTAACAAGGAAGAAAGGATCATTGAACTCAAATATAGGTTACTGAAAATTATTTAGAATAGCAAAAAGAAATAACAATGAAAAGGAGTGAATAAACCTTAAGGGACTAATGGCACATCAGCAAACAGACCAGTACTGTATGTGCATTATGGAAATACAAAAGGGGGAAATAAGAAAGGAGTAGAAAGCTTATTCAAGGCAATACTGGCCAAAACTTGGGAAAAATGCATATCCAGATCCAAGAAATTCAACAGATCTCAACCAAAATTAAGCCAGAAAACCTTTGCTAAGAAATTTTATAATCAAATTAGCAAAATAAAAAGACAAAGAGTACTTTGAATGTAGCAAGAGAAAAGTGATTTGGCATGTACAAATGAATTCCCATTAAATTACCAGCAGATTTTTGCAGGCCAGAAGGGAATAGGACATTACATTCAAAGTCCTGAAATACGAAAACTGCCAACAAGAATGCTATATATGGCAAAATTGTCCTTTGAAAATGAGGAAGGATGAAGGCACTCCTAAACAAATGAAATCAGTGGGAGTTCATTGCTGCCTTACAAGAAGCATAAAATCTGAAATGAAGGGGCTTTAAACGGTAACACAAAAGCATATGAAAAGTAAAAAATTATATGGTAAAGGTAAATATATAGGCAGACACAAAATACTGTAATACTGTAATTCTGGTAGTTAAATCACTTTTTCTAGTATTAAATTTAAAGCATGAAAGTATTAAAAATAACTATAAAATATGTCAATGCATGTAAAATATAAAAAGATGCAAACTGGGAGATCCATAACATAAAATGTACAAGGGATATTTAAAAATATAGAAGTTTTGTATGTGTAATTTTATTATTAGCTTAAAATAGACTATTATAAGTATTTTATATAAGACTCATTGGAGCCATAAGAAAATACCTACGGAAGATAAGAGGGATAGAGGTAAACAACTAAAGCACATCTGTATAAAAATCAAGGAAGTGCATAGGGAAACTGCAAGAGAGTAAAAGAGAAGAAAAGAATTGTAAAATAGAGAGTGATGAACAAAATAACAATAGTAAGTCCTTTCCTAACAATAATTTAAACATAAATGCATCAAACTCCTCAAACAAAAGGCACAGAGTATTTGAATGGATTAAAAATAAGATCTAATTATGTGCTGTCTACATAAGATCTAATTATGTGCTATCAACCCATTTATATTTAAGTACACAAATAGGTTGAAAGTAAAGGATTAGAAAACAATAGTCTAGGCAAATGGTAACCAAATGAAAGCAAGGGTAACTATACTTAAATCAGATAAAATGAACATTAAGTTACAAATTATCACAAAATAAAGATATTATATGATGATAAAAGAACCAATGCACCAGAGAAAGATAATTATAAATGTATATGCACTCAATATTAGGACACCTAAATATAAAAAAGCATTTCATCACAAATGATAAATGTTTGAGAAGAAAAATGTGTTTCATTCGATTTAAACATTATGCAAAGTATAATTATCAAAACACTGCATGCCCCTCTATTAATGGGTACAATTTTTATGTTTTTATGTATCTGTTAAAAATAACACATGAAAAGCAAACATTGACATAAATGAAAGATAAACAGCAATACAGTAACAGCAGGAGACTTCAGTACTCTACTATTAATAATGAATAGAAAGTCCACACAAAAAATAAATAAGGAAACAGTAAACTTGACTAATACTGTAGAACAAATAGAACTAACAGACATACACAGAAAGTTCATTCTTCTCAAACACACACATAAAATTCTCCAAGATAGAGCACATGTTAGGGCACAAAGCTTAAGATTGAATTCACACAATTATTTCTTTTGACAACAGTGGAACGAAACTATAAATCGACAGCAGAAAAAAAAACTAGAAAAGCTGCAAAAACATGGAAATTAAATAACAAACTCTTGAACATCCAGTGAGACAAAGAAAAAGCCAAAAGGGGAAATTTGAAAATAGCTCCATAGTTTCATTTTTCTGATTCTGTCATTCCACATACTTTCAGTCAACTCTCATTTACTCATGAGGCATCATATCTAATAAATTTCAAAAACTGAAATTGATTCCTAATAAAAGATTTGCTGATATGAACTCAATAAATTACTTTACTATTACCCTAAACATACGGCCTGGATGAAGATGGGATTTAAGGCCATGTTTGAAAACACAATATAGGTTCACACTGGAAAATAAATGCAGAAGGGAGGAAATCACCAGCCTTTTGGGGAGTACTCATAAAGACACATTATTCCCTCCCCTCTCAAAGTAAAGTAAATAATTCTCCAAGATGAAATGATTCTTTCCAGAAATACAAAGTAAGAGGGTTATAGAATCTAGTTTAGACATCATAAAGGTTGTATCTGATATTTGGGAAAGAAGTTTTGACACAGTTGGGAGACAGTTCACTGGAGAAAATATGGCTTTATGTCATATTTTTATTTTCACTAAATTAACAACCCTCCACAAAGTGGCTCTGTATGATCTAAAAAGGAAATTTAAAAAGTCATATAATTCATAGCTAGATCATTTTCCTTTAAGAATAGAATGACCTATATCTCCATTTCACATGAGCTTGTAACCTTAAGAATACAATTTAAGGAAACAACAGCACTCATGTAAAGTCAAGAGTACTTGTAGAATTCAACAACTTTGCTTTTAATGCACACAACATCTTATTTAATTCTTTGTATATAAAGTGCGAGCAGCATTGGAAGTTAGTTTACTTTTGGATTTACCCAAAAGTACACTCTGAAACAAGGATCTGAGGGCAGATCAGTATTTGTGAGTTAATCCTAAGATAAATGAGGAATTGAGTAAAAGAAGCAAAAAAAGGAGGACAGAAAATCAAAGTATGTTATGCAGTGGGCAAGCTGCATTCAGTTCCTTTGGGGAGATTATGAAGAACTGCAAGAAACGCACCTCAAAATACCATTAAAGTTTGGGGCAGCTGCACCATTAATCTACCTACCCTGCCCCTCTGATGGAAGGTCCTATCTGGGGTGCTAACTCACTTTCACCTGTGCTTGCCTGCCTGGAACCATTCCATTCCCTGCCTCACCCCTCTTTTGTTATAGGTCTCTGGTAAATGCGAGGGACTCTCTTCCTCCGGGGAATGGAAACCAAGTGTCTGAGAGGCTGGGGGCTGTTCCGTGGAATATCACAGAAGTTTAAGTAATCTCTACTTTCTTCATGGACTCATGGACTTCTTTAAGTATGTGATTAATTGCATTGGCACTTTAACACAATAAACACGTTCATTAATTATCAGCAAATGTCAAAGATCACATTTCAAGCAAGGTAAGTCCCAGTCTCTTTTTACAGAAAAAAAAAAATCTTCGACAGACATTTCTCTTCTAAGAAATAGCCAGATATGTAACAGGTTTTGAAATATTGGGACTATATAACATAAGGAGAGAGATTTGGTTACGGCTTAGCTCAGGGCCACAAAGAAATCGTAAGTGAGCATTTGATAACAATGCTCCAAAATTCTGAGCTGTCCACTGTATAAGAAGTGTTTACAGTCAAGCGAATTCTAAGAGGTTCCAGAGAAGCAGGGAATCAGTGTGGCTGAAACCCTTGTAGATCAGTGCTATGTGCATGGATACCAGTGTATAGGTCTCAGAATTAGCTCCTGGGGCCATAGAGAAGGAAGTAATAAAGGGGTGGTCTGGACCTACCCTAATTTTCTGTTTGTTTTGTTCAAACTCCTTTGAGCCCTCTGCTCAGCTAGGTCTGATACTGGGCTCCCCTTTCTGATTTGTTTGTTTGTTTGTTTGTTTTACTCAGAGTCTCACTGTGTAGTCCAGGTTGGCCTGGAACTCACTGCAGCCCAAACTCACAGTGATCCTCCTGTCTCAAACTCACAGTGATCCTCCTGCTTCAGCCTCCCAAGTACCGGGATTACAGGCCTGCACCACCACATGAGGCTCTCCCCTCTCTGATCTAGTAGAATCCAGTTTAAGAATAATTTCCTGTGCCTTATGGTAACCTTTATGATGTTCCTGATTATTTAAGAAAACCTAAGTATTGTTTTATAATGATCTGCGATCCTACTTAATCATGTGTTCAAACCTTTTGACATTTTTGACAACCTCTCAAAATCAAATCCTAAATGAAGTCTTGTTCTTGAACAGACTTTGAAATTTCCCAGAGGATCCTTGCAAATCTCAAGGATTTGTTATTTCATTTTATAAAGAGAAATGATAGAAATGATTTGATATGTTAAATTACATAGGGAAATATTGTCAAATATGAAGCAATGTTTAACCTTTCCCAGTTCGTATTTGTCTGGGTAAATATTATTAATATAAATATTTCATAAATTATATAAAATTCTTAGATACTTGTCACTACACTTGCTATACATGATATGTCTTGGAATAATGCTGTCGATCATAATACCAGTCACTTTTGTTGTGGCACAAAAAAAGACCATATTTTCTTGTTTAATGAATTTCCATTAGATCTTTAACCGTGGCCGTTTTTGAGTCTTTTCAAATCATCCACAGTCATTGTTTTATTCTGATCCTTCTCTGAGAACATTTACCATCAGCTAGAGTCCAAAAGTGCGTCACCTTCAAAGAGATTCATGGAAAAAGACTCTGACAAATACTCTGAAGTACAGCTTTCTGGTAACTATAAAATCATGCCACTGAACTGAACAAAAAGTCTCACAATATTAGTGCAAAAGAGCTGATAAATTCATGAAACTTTTAACTTAATGAGGCAGGATAGAAGAAGTAAAGACAGGTGAAAAGGAGACAAGGAAAATCATAATTTTAAAATTGGGCTTCAGGATAGGTCATAAAAGCTACCCAAGGTTATAACACTTTTTTCCCATCCAGAAAACTCCAAAAATTCCTTTAAGGATTTGAAGACACAATAAGCCTGTAAATTGGATACTGGGCCAGAACTTTTCACTTGTAAATTGGTCTTGTGCCCCCAACAGACCTCCATCCCCAAGAAAAGAGTCCCGTTAAATGGCAAATGTTTCTCTAAATTTCAAACACATGCAAATAGTTCGCATTCTAACCTAGCCCACCAAATAGATGGTGTGACAGACAGTAGGAATTCATATCCTAGAACACCCATCTTGAAGGCACCCTCCCCAAGGACACTCGAGACCACATAAAAACTCAGCCCAGACCTAATGGACCTCCCTAATGGGGTCCCCACTCCAGTCTAAGTGTGTACATCTTTCTGTCTAATAAACCTCACTGTGCCTCTCTCTGACACATCTTGAAAATTTTGTGATGAAAATCCCTACCATATAGGTGGGATGAGTTGAGTTCCCCTTGGGAGACCTCCTTGGACTCTGTCCTGTGTCACCAAGACCAGCAGAACAAGGATTGGTAACATAAGACTAAGTGAACTTATGAGGGTGGTTATGATTCTTGAGGCCTCGTTTGAAATTCTGCTGGTTCTTTAGGTTTGTTTCTTGGTTGGTTGGTTGGTTGGTTGGTTGGTTGGTTGGTTTGAGACAGGGTCTCACTATATGGCCCAGGCTGGCCTCGACCTCACAGCCATCTTCCTGCCTCAGCTTCCCAAGTGCTGGGATTGCAGGCATGCATCACCATGCCTGTGTTCAGGTTCTTCAATGTTTATTTTCCAGATTAAAAAATTCCTTTCCCTTTTCTGCTAAGTTATCTGTAACTCAAAGAATTTGGTGAAGCGTACATTTGTAAACAAAAATTAAACATCTATTTTCTCCCTCTCTGATGCATCCAGAATCTGAAATTTTCTTATTTTCATAACAATGTAATTATTTGTATAATTTTACAAAGAATACTGAGCACATAACAGCACAACATTGAGAATATTGATTATATTACCAAGGCTTTGATTGGACATCACATTTGAAAATGATGTACAGAGAGTTAGATTTGTTAAGGCAGATTTAAGGAACTAAGGTTGACTTTATGGAGCCAAAGTTTACAATGCTCTCTTGGCATACTGGCCTGGTACCTGACTTATGGATTTCCTGACCCTACAGATAAGTGAGGACAGTAACTTCAAGAAGAAATGGATTAGCCTAAATATATAGGTATCGCAGGCAAACTCTGATGTTGAGTCCTTGATTTAGCTTCCCAGCCTCAAGAAGCTTTCCAAAATTATTTCTTATAAAAAATTTCAGTGAAATAAACTTTAAAAGTTTTATGTGGTCCACTACCATTCCTGCTCAGTTTACATATATAATCAGGTCAAAATCTAATGAGACCAGACCTCGTCTATAAACAAGAATCACAAGGGAGGTGACGAGAGCGAAAAATTTGTTTCAATAGAAAACGACAGCACAATCTTGTGGGTTCTTAATTCTCTTGACTTCCTGCAATATTTGCCTGTAATTCTCCAAACTGACATGTCCAAGTTATCTCCAACTCCTTGACTTGACATAACTATGAACTAAAACGGTCCTTTCTCCCAAACCTGGAGTCTAAAGCTGGATGACTTGATGTAAACTTTAAGGAAATCACCATAACACCAAGTCCAGGCAACCTTCACACCTGCTACTATGTGAACCTCAGAAAGCTCACTGGCAGGCATGATGCCATCATAGAAGACATTCAAACTGCGAACTAGGAAATCTGTCAGATCGCCACTGCTCTCCTTGCTCCAACATCTAAATGTGCTTTGAATTCAAGTCCAGAAATCTTTAGGACTAGCTGTCCTCTAGATTCAGAAACTGTTTTCAACTATTAACTTTATTTTCATAGAAACTCCACCAAGTAAACACCTGACTGCTTGTACCATCAGCAAATATCCTCTACTAACAAATCTCAATGGTTGGTTCATCTGATCCTTAGAGAATAAAAGGCTACTAAATAAAAATTGGACTTAAAATTTCTCTTTCCTTGAGTACCTAAGAAAGACTCCATCGCTGACCAAACTAATCAAATTCCTCTGAGCCCTCAAATAGGCCTAACCTTGTAGAATCCAGTTTCAGCAAGAATCCTGCTAAGTCAGTTTGCTGAAAAGCCCCTGCCCTTGGGATCTAACCTGGGATCATATTCCTCAGCAGGCTGTCACCCACAAAAGCTTCATATGTCTTGATATCTAATCATGCTAACCTGTTTCCAGCAAAAACTATGTGATCTGATACAGCAAAAAAATCCCCTTTACTGCTGATGTTTCCTCTCAGTAATTTTCCATCCATTGACCCCCCCACCCTAGATTTTGGTTTTAAATTTCTTCTTACTGTTGGAGGCGGAGTACAGCGCAATTTCTCTCCTACTGCAATACTCCATTGCCGTGGTCTCCAGAACTATCACGAGCGCCTCCTCTGATCCTAACTTTGACAAACATCACTGAACAATTTCTTTTCCTTTAACTTAAGAAAGCAACATACTTTACAGTTCACCTTAGCTTTCCTTTCCAAACTTGTGCCGATCCACAAAAAAACACTCTCAGAAGCAAAGGAGGCCTGTTGTCTTTCCTTTAGCAAGTGTAGCAGAAGAAAAATGGTATTTACCACTGACTGCAGTCCCTTTTGGCTCTTTACATGAATGATCCAAATCATCTCAGAGATTATACAGCTCTTCTGTTTAGAAAAATACTATACTTTGATGATAAGCCTTAGCCAGCTTTTTTGATGGAAAAATGTGAGAACACTTGCTCAAAGTTTAAATGACTGTAAGCCAGAAAAGAGAGCTAAATTACACCGTGAAACAGAGTGCCAGAGATTAGGGTGGCCAGGAGGGAGGCCAGCAGACAGGGTAGGGATAACGCAGGGGAAAGAAAGAGGAAGAGGCAAGCAGATGAGCAATGTAGGAGGCCTAATGGGAAATTCCCTGTGACAGGGCATAGCTAAGGAATTGAGAACGTAGTGGTGTAAGAGTTAGTTGCGAGTTGTGGGGACAAGGCTGAGCTGTCACCACCTTGTCCCTTTCCTGTTGTATTCAGGATTCAGAAGGCTGTGACACACAAAAGCCTTATGTTAGTTTTATCTGAGAAAAGGAATACGGCAAATCACAACAATATGGGAGAGAACAGAAGAACCTAGAAGCGAGAGAAAAGACTGGACGTGAGTGGGTGAGCTACTGTTCAATAACTTAGGAGAATGAGGCCACACCATAAATAGGCCCAGAGCAACACGAGCCACCTGTGGAGAGTTCTCTGAGATAAGGGGCGAGGGGCAAGGATAAGCACCATATGGTTTGAACATCCGCCTACAAATTCTTCTCATTGATCAATGTAATTTCCGGCTCATGATGCATCAAAGGACTATGAGGAAAGGATGCAACAGAATGCATTAAAATTGCTTGAACTATCAGTTAATTGTCAAGAGAAATGGCATGTAATACTTGACATGACTCATTTAGGTAGGTGGTGACAGCAGGTAAAATTAAGAGGAGTATGATGTGATGCGTTACATCCTTTAAAGAGATACTGCATATTATCATGAAGGAAAAAAAGACAAAATTTGCATATATACTTTATTTAAAATGTTGACATATTATGGACAGGAAAAATGTATTGATGAAATAATTCATGTTTATGTTTATGAAAGATCTATTATTATAAAGATTACTTGTGGAAGAAATCTCATTCAATCCATTTGAGATTTATGAATAATGCAATTGAATTTCTCTGATATATTAAAAAACTTACAGCACTAATGAATTTTAATGGTAGTTTAGGCCTACAAAAACAGTTAACATCAAGATAATGAAAATCACAGTAAGGGAGTGACTAAGATAAAATATAAATGAAAAGGTTGTGGGTTTTTTTTTCCTACAAGTTATTTAAAGTCATTGATTTTCATGGGTAGGAGGCACAGCTAAATATAGATTTCAGAAAATTACTTTACCAAATGAATACACTAATAAATTATAAAATTGGTCCTTGATGTGGCTCCATGTGTTTAGTCCAGTGGTTCTCATGGTATAGTCCCTGGACCAGCAAGATGAGCATTACCTGAGAATTGGCTGCAAATGCAAATTCACATTTTAGAGGTAGTTGAGGAGCAAATAAATTGGGTTGCTTTTATGAAATCCTTGCTAGTCATCGGTTAAAGGTTACTTCTGGGAACATTGCCCTGAATATAAGGTATTGCCTGGGTGGCCACAAAAACAAAACAAAAAATCCCTGAGGCAGAGTGGAAGGAGCAGATGTTTGCAGTAAGCAGTCTTTTGCATACCCAGGTGAGCACTGAAGGGAAATAAAATGGCAGGACACCACATGCCTCTGCTATGGTCCCTGAACTTTTTAAGAAAGATCTAGGTTTTATTACCTCAATCATCACTATTACATTAATATCAATGATGAATTCCATGATCAGAAAGAGATATAGGGTCTTGGATAGTATGCTGGAAAATAGTAATCCGTCACTTCCCATTTCTTTATGGGACTGTTCCAGCACGAGTCGGGTGTGGGAGGCAGTTGGTCCCAGTTACTGCTGTATAGCGAGTCTAATGAGCAGGCATTCTAGCAGGGAATCCCTGAAGCTGATGAGCTTTTCTAGTCCCTCTGACACATTTAATAACTGAGTCATTCTACAACTCTATTCAAACGTTGCAGAACATGATATATTATATATATTTAGTGTACAGAACATGAAATATGATACATTTAAAGAAACAGAAATGCCAATTGATTCAGTAAACAAATTCATCTAATTCTACCACTGATTCATAGCAAACACACAAACTCTCAGTGGAGATAGAAAAATCCCTCTACATCCTTCCCTGTTATGGTTTGTATCTAAATGTCTCCCCAAAGCTTTAAATACTCATAGGTGGGGCTTTGGGGAGGTGGCTGGCTCATGGGTGTGTGATGCTGGATTAGGGTGTGTGATACTGGGTTTAGGGCATGTGATAACTAAATTGGTTCATCCTTGGGCTGGGGATTTAGCTCAGTGGTTAAAATACTTGCCTTCCAAGCACAAGGCCCTGAGTTTGGTCCCCAGCACCCAATAAATAAATAAATAAGTAAATAAATAAATAAATAAATAGATTCATTCTTGATCTGGGTATGGATAATGGTGAAGGCACACCCTGGGTATGGGTGGCACCACCCAAAGGGCTGGAAGCCTGGATGGGATAAAAGGGAGAGGGAGTCTTGCGGCTGCTGCTTGCTGCTTTGCTGCCTTCTGCCTGCCACACCATGAACTGTTTCTCCTCTGTGATGCCCCTCTGCCATGCCATTCTGCCTTGGAGTCAGCCAACTATGGACTGAACCTTCTACAAACTGTGAGACAAAATAAACCTTTCCTCCTAATTTTTCAGGTATTTTGTCTCAGCAATGAGAAAAGTAACTAAGGCATTCTCTCAAGCTTTATTTCCAGAAACAGCCTTGAAGAATAGATACAGTTACTTCCTGGAATAGCTTCTTTCTCCAGATTCTGTCATTTACTCTCTATTGGAGTTTAGTCAGATTTTTCCAAGTAAGTCTCCTATCAGTGCCCTGTTACAACATGTTAAACTATTTTTGCTAGAGTAATCACAGAATTAAAAAAAAAATAAACACAGTGGTCACCTCCATTTACCACTGCCTTTCCATAAATTTCCAGGCCCACTTCATGCACCTAGGTTGAGTTTTATGTAAAAGATGACACTTTTGAATAAATTTTATCTTCTGTTATGTGCCTATTTATCACTTAAAAATAATTGCTTATATACTCAACCTGCATACCTTTTTAGAGAAAGAACTAATAAGGAAAATGAGATCACAGAAAACTCTTGGTTTCAAAGGTTACCAACTAATCCAGTGCCTAATCTTTCCTGCAGGAGTGTTTTGTCCGGAATTGTTTTTAGTTTGTACGAAGCAGTAACACTTATAAATGAGGCAATTTCACACAGAATTATCCAGATGTCTGCTTCCTTTTTCAAAAAACCAGAGGATCAGGCAGCTCTGCCTTCACAATTTGCATGGCAACATAAAGAAGGGGCTGACAAATGGTTGTCCCCTGAAGATAGGGTACACACACCCAGTTTATCATAGTCAACACCATCTGCCACTGTTTTCCTGCCTTGCCTTCAGAGGCATTGAATTTGTGATCCACTGCAAACAGGATTTGGGATATAAAATTTTAGAAATATAGTACATCTTACCTTTTATACATATGCCTCAGATTTAGGGAAATTTCATCTGGAATACAGGGCTCCTCGGGCTTGAATGACTGCATTAACATGTATAATTAATGGTGCTCAGCCAGGGCACCTAAAATGAAAATGTGATAAGGTGCAACACACAAAGTCATCTAAATACAGTCTACCCACTTCCCGTTGTACTCTTAGCAATACTCTCCCGGTCCCATCTCAAGTCAGGTCATGCTCCTGCCCCCAGATCTTCCCCTAGGTAATTCTGCACCAACACCAGCACAGCAGAGGAAGGCTGAAGAATAAAGACAGAACTAAAACATGGAAAGAAGTTAAGCCTGAGGAATAAATTTGTGCTTAAGGAGGGCAGGGAGAATGAATCTTTGACTGAATGACAGAAATGAAAAAGTTCTCATTTAGGGGATTAGGGACCAATCTCAGTACTTTGTATCTTTAATCTTGTTTATCCATTAGAACCAAAGCTTGTGACCTTATGCACAGGGTGAGATGGAATAAAGGATTGAAAAATTAAGTGCAAACAAGTAATTGTGTCAGCATTTTAAAGGCAGCCGTGGGCTGATTCACACCAAAGTGCAAGGTAAGGCCGCTTCTTTTGGAGAGATGCATCATTTGAGACTAGGAAGATTTTGTACGTTGGTGGGGCTACAGAACAACCAACAAGTCGATCTTTATCTCCTGTTCTTGCTATGGGGATAGTTTCAGTGAGGGAAAACTGGATAATAAAAGACATCCCTCGATACATTTCACTACTCATTTTCTAAAGTGGTCTTCTAAACAGGTCCTATAAACTGTACGAGTTCAGTGAAAATTTATCTTACCCTTATTCACTGCTATAAAAATAAAGTTGAAATTGCTCACGTAAATTATAGATGCATTACTTACATTTAATTTACCCAATCATTTATATAGGAATATTGCCTTAATGTATATGCCCCCAAAATGAGATTATAGCTCAATCCTCTTTCATAATTATGGAATTATGGAACATAATATTGTGAAGCAATAATAAAGAAAACTCATATCATGTATATAACAATCATTAAATCCATAGACTTCCGGTCTGTGTTGGGGAAGCCCCTAAATTTGGCTCCAGTGAAATGCCCATCATTTGCCCCAGATATCTTCGCATTGTTCTATATACAATACTTACTGTGTACCTTATTCACATTCCACACTGGCTCTCTATCGACCCATTGTATCAGTTTTCTATGGCTACGTAACAAATTGCCAGGAACTGAACATCTAACAATGCCCCTTTTTTGCCAGATAGTTTTAAAGGTCAGAATTCTGGGTGAACTTGATAAGGTTCTCTGCTTTGGGTCTCACAAGACTGAAATCAAGCTGTTGGCTGAGCTGGGTTTTGGTCTGGAGGCTCTGGGGGAGAATTTGCTTCAATCTAAAGCTCATTAAGGTTGTCAGAAATATTATTTTTCTTGCAGTTATAGAACTGAAGTTGCATTTTCCCTTCTGGCAACGGACAGCCTCCCTCATATCGTAGAGGCTATTTTCTCCTCCCATGGTCCGCTCTACCTTCAAAGCTAGAAATGATGCACTGTAGCTCTCAGGTGTTTTGAAGTTCTCTGACATTTCCATCTGCCCCCTTCTTCTACTCCGGTTGGGGGAAATTGTCTGCTTTAATAGCACATGTGTTTTGATTAGGCACACCCTGATAGCCTATTTTTCTTATTTTATTTTTTGCAGCACTGGGGATTCTACTTTCAAAATCTCATCTGTGCCATATACCAAGACACACTCACAGAAGCAATATCAAATTTCATTCACAAGTTCTGAGCATTGGGACCTGGAATCTTGGAGGTCATTTATAGAAAATGTGCCAACCACATCTATGAATGTACATTTTGACATATGCTGTCACCTTTCAGGGACAGTTCATAAGTACAACTTTAACTATATCAACTGTTAGGTAATGAACAGCATTCCAAATATCCAATGAAGGAAGTCTCAGATTTCTGGTAGATCATAAGGATTTGTCCTCCAGGGCTTAAAGATCTGTCCGTCAACCACGCCCCTAATATCTGGCTGCCGGTACATTGCGTCTAGATCTCTAGGGGACGGCAAGCTGATGCACAGGAAATGACCGACCTAGACACAAGGATGCTTTCTTTTCAAAATCATATAAACTATATCATATGAACTCTTCATTGCCTTAGGCTTTGGTGCTAATTTGAGATCTCAATAAATAGTCCTAGGGTTTGAGGGATATCAGTCCATTAATTTTTCTGATAGGTATGTAAATGAGGGTTACTAGAAGAAGATAATATGAATACTAAAAATAGTATAATTTTTCCAGTTTTTAATATATGTAGATGTGGTAAACTATAATTTCTTTTTCCCCTGGTTAGGTTTTGTGTTCAGAAAAGATCAGTACTGTTTCTTTATTATGAAATTGTTTGCATTCATTTAAAAATTGATATTCAAACAAATATTTAACCACCTAGGTTTCTTTTTAATCTCCAGAAAATGTGTAGATCCTATTATTCTATTTATATATGTAGTAAATTCTAACAGATAATGACTAAAAAAAGCTTTGATTTAATATTTAATCAAGTCAAACACACTGAACTACCATATGGCAAACTTCTTTATAGGTGTTATGGTTACAGCAACAAGCAAAGGAAAGTGCTAGCCTTGGTGGAGAGCATATTTTAGTAACTAAAACAAATACTACACAAATATATAATATAATGCCAGATAGTTATAAGTACTCTATAGAGGAGCTATAAATAAAGCTAGAGATGTAATCTTTGCTCTGAGCACCTGATATGTTCAGAAAAATTCTGGATATTTTTTAACATGAATAAAAGAAAACAAAATAATATTTAAGAATAACTAGCTAGCTCAAAATCACAATCACAGTAATCAAGCAAATTGGGATTAACAACTAGAGTCACTCGCCTCTGAAGACAGACAAGGTGATCAGGACACAGGATCTGCTCCAATGAGGCCCTAGTAGATGCCTTTAGACTTTTACACTTGCTATGAAAGCAGGAGATTTTCAAACTATATTTTATAGGGGTATTGGTCCTTATTGGTTTCAGATTTTATCCAAAAGCAACTTGTCTATTTGACTTAATTCTAAGTAGACCTGGAATTATTTGCAGCTAAGGTCCTTCAGTTATTCTCTGTGCAGCCTGTGTTCTAAATTCTTGTCGTGTTTTTCTTATGTCTCTCAGTCAAAACCCTAAAGTCATTCTAATTCTAATAACTATATGTGAAAGTGCTTTATGTATGCAACCCTAGTTTTCCAGATTTTTGAGAGGTCTCTCTCTCTCTTTTTTTTTTTTTTTTTGAGACAGGTCTTGCTATGTAATTCAGGCTGACTTTATTTATTTATTTTTTTGTGCGGTGCCGGGGATCAAACTCAGGCCCTTGTGCTTGCAAGGCAAGCACTCTAATCACTGAGCTAAATCCCCAGCCCCGCAGGCTGACTTTAAACTCACTGTGTAGCCCTGACTTTTCTCGAACTCGTGGTGATCCTCTCCCTCAGCCTCCTGAGTGCTGGGATTACAGGCATGTACCCAGCTCAAGATCCATCTTTTGACTGGGCCAAAGAAAATAAGTTCCTCGAATGTTTCTGAGGCTCCTCAAACGTGGCTATTGTCTTAGCTCCTGCTAAAATCACCTCTTCAGTCCTCCTTAGACCACTTCCATCCACCTTGCACCTGCTTTTCCACTCTGTTTCCCCTTTGTGCTGCCCTCCTCACTTCTGGTTATCTCAGCAATACTTGATCCAATGCGTTGACACAGTCTTGCCTATTTTTCAACAAGGGAAGATAAACACTGTGTTATTGCTTTATTAACTTTATTTAAGTGTTGTAATTTCTACAAGTAAATTTCTGGAAAGCTTTAGAACCTATTGATAGACATTTTTTATGAGCCTGCAGGTCACGTCCATTCCCAGGAGTCTCATACTGACCCGTTTCCTCATCAGCCACTCAGCATGCCATTCTGCTGCTGAGAAGTAAAACCCCTTCTCCTTGGATGAGAGACCTCTGTCTTGTCTTCTCTCCCACAAATTCCTGGGCCTATAACACACTCCCTTTAAAGGAAGTAAAAACGAGAGAAAAGCCCATTAATAGCACAGGAACTCTTCAGAGATGCAGCTCCAAAGAAGACAACATTTTACATTTTTATGTATAAATGTATCTGGGCCTTGCACTAACCAAGAGGTGCGCTGAAGTGGTATTTTTCCCATGTACGCAAAACGCCCATGTCCCAGCAATCAATTCTTTCTTTAACCTGAGAGTTACAAGAACAAACTGCAAAACATTTTTAAAATAGCAAATGTTGTTCCTATTTCATATATTCTAAAGGCTATCTGACTGACTGGTAAGATGAAAACATTATATCACATAAAGTTACCACTTAGTTCTAGCCTCCAAGTAAGAAATGTGGTGGCTTACAAAATTTCAAGTTGTCACTACCACTAAATCAAGGTAAAGAAAAAACAGAACCTTAATGAGATAAGGGAACAATTAATTGTACTAGTAACTAAAGATGAGTTATTATACGGAGGATTAAATTTGATTTTGGACTTCTTGGAGGGTGAGATCAAAGCAGCAACACAAATACTAGAACAAGACCCTCTTGAGTGTATATTTGTTACCTGTTGTCTAACCTGTTTCTATCCCTTTACCACTGCCCTAGTCTTTAGTAACCATTATTCTATTCTCTTCTCAGATCAACATTTTTAGCATCCACAAATCACAATATGGTCACTATAGAATAAAATTTATGACGTATCTCAAAATAAATAGAACAGAAGACTCTTAGGGCTCCTAACACATAGAAAGTATGAATAGCTGGGGGGACAGATACGCTAATCATGCCAATTTGATCACTATACATTGTACACATGTATTGGATTATTGTACTGAATCCTGCGAATATATACAAATACTATGTATCACTCAAAATTTAAAAATAAGAGTCAACACGAATGTTTGCTAATTGATGTAATCTGATGTGCTTTATGCCATTCTATAGCATGGTGAGCGATTCTTAGAGAGCCTTTTAAGTAGGTTCAGAGACAAGTGGGGCCAGAACACACAATCATGATGTAGGGAAGGGGTTGGCAAACCTTTTCTGCACCTGGCCACAGAGTAAATATTTTAGGCTTTTAGGGCCATGTGGTCTCCGTAATAGTCACTCAATTCAGCCATTGTAGTGCAAAGGTAGCCAAAGACAATCTATAACCCAGTGGGTATGGCTATGTCCCAACAGAAAAACATACAGTGAGCCAGTGCAGGCTCAGAGGAGGTAAGGTGCTGACCCCTGGTGTAAGGAACTTCGGTGGGTGTTTGGATGAGAAGGCACCTGCTCTGGGCAAGTGAATCAGTCAGACTGAATGTGCGAGGGACTTCATAATCCTTTTCCTAATGGCAGCCATTTAAAATGTGTAAGCTTCAGGTCCCACAAAACTGGATATTCCCCTGTATATATGACGAGTAGAGATGAGAAAGTATCATGAAATCAGGGGAAGATTCTAGACAAGTGTATTCGGAACGCCTTCACACCTTCTTTTTGCAGGATATGTGAAATCCTTAAGAAATAAAATCAAATTTTCCTTTCTATAATCATCTCATACAAGGTTTGAGCTAGACATATAAAACATTGGTATTTCTATTTTATTTTCTTTGAAACTAGTTTTGAAAGTATTTTAAAGTTGTGTAGGGATTAGCCATGTTTTCAGACAATTTTCCATTTCTAAGCAAAATTAGGGTGCCTTGATCGATGTGGGAGAATTGAACCTAGAAGTGCAAGGTAAGACAGAAGGAATACTTGGGAATTCAAAAAATTTTGTAAAATTGAATGCAACCATTTCCCTCATACACCTTTAAACAGGTATTTCATCAATCTGAGCTGTCTTTGTTTACTTGCTTCAATCTCTGTTAAAGACCAGTCCTAGATAGACAGATGACAAATTATTTTAGGAAAACTTGGAGTAAGGGAATAGTATCACTGTCTTTCACTTTGGCATGCATTTCCCTCTACTTTCCTGCCTGTGGGAGCTTTCAAAGTGAATAAATAAAGTTGAACAGTTAGCAGTTTTGGAATTCTGTTATGAATCAATGTCACAAGCCAGTTTGTTTTTTGGTCTCATGGAAGAACTCAAGGGTAGAAGTTTAGAATTTACAAGTTCAACTCTTCTCACATGAGTGACAAAGAATAAAATGTGGACATTAAAGCTTTAAAAAAAATCTTTGCCAGTCAGGGAACACATATTAATATAAGAACTCATCAACTACTTCAGCAGGGGGTTAAAATCGGTAGTTTTAAGAGTTAGAAAGATGGTTTCTTGGTAGTTCCACTTAATTAAGAATTTAATTCAACAGTAGCACTTGGGATGGGAACACAGTCAGTCTTTAAATTTAAACATAGTTGGTTCAAATCGGTTCTATTATTCATTGATCAACAAAAAATAGTTCGGTTAAGTCAAGT
The DNA here is from genome assembly GCA_004026905.1 of Hystrix cristata. Classification (NCBI taxonomy): domain Eukaryota; kingdom Metazoa; phylum Chordata; class Mammalia; order Rodentia; family Hystricidae; genus Hystrix; species Hystrix cristata. The sequence continues at coordinate 30,557 of PVJO010012853.1, read as the reverse complement.
GATGGTGGAATATTCCAGATCACTCAAAGTTCATGGCCTTTGGACAAAGTGGGATGAATCATTTATGGTAAAATACATTTAGCTTTTTTTTTCTTGGAGATGTTTACTTATTTCTTTTAATTTTCCAAGAAAATGTATTGGTATATTGTAGATATACATAATGATTACATTCATCATAGTTAATTTGTATCTGTACATGATAAAATACACTTAGTTTTGATATCACTTAAACAAATGCTACTGTTATTAGAAAAGTTTGCTTTCACATGCCTCACTGAACTAGGGTAACAATATATCCCAGCTCACCTCGGATAGTCTCAGTTTATCCCCATCATGCTGATATAATTACTAATAGCAACTCTCTTTATTCTCAAAAGTATCCCAATTTAGTTTAAGATTATTTTACATTAAACTAGCTCCTCAAAATCTGAAACAAAAACTTTAAACTAAGATGAAAACTGGGAACCGAGCTGGTGATGTAGTGCCGCGACAGAGCACTTGCGTGGTATGTGATAGGCCCTGAGTTCTATTCCTATAATCACCACCACCACAACAAACAAAAACAGCCACTTGGGGGAACCATGGTTGTGAATTTGTTGATGAGTAGCTCAAATGAATAGAAGAGTCCCTTGACTATCTGAGGAATGGAATGACATACCTGATTTCTAAATTGGTTCAGATGTACATTTTAAAACTTTATATTGTGTAGCTCTATCCATCAGAAGGTTTCCATAAAGAATTTGTATTTAAGTACTTAAAAAAACACTATCAGAGTCTTTTGTTCACCCTCAACCTTCCCATCTTTCTATAGTTACGATTCAACACAGGCTTTCTGTATTGAAAATGTTTTCTATGAGACAATCCTCCACAAGTGGTACCTCTGTCTCTATAAGTTGTATCAGACACTGGCACCTACTGGTGAAAATGTGACAGAGCAAGTATTACACAAAAACCACTGAGTCAGAAGAGAAAAGGAAACACGTTTGGAAATCAAAAAATGTGAAACTGGGGTTGGAGATTCAGCTCAAGTGGTAGAGTGCTTGCCTAGAAAGCGCAAGGCCCTGAGTTTGATCCCCAGCACAAAAAGAAAAAAAAAGTGAAATCATGAATAACCCTCTCAAGAAGAAATTATCAGAGTTGAGAGAAATTGATGGGGAGTTTCATTGGAAAAGGCATTTTGGAGACAGTGAGATAACACCCAGGAAAAATAAAAAGTGAAAAAAATAGCTAAGAGATGATTATAAAAGACACAATGCAGTTATAAAACTTCAGCATCCAATGGACCAGGGACTAAGAAGCTACTTTCCAAAGCTTTCTATATTATTATAAAAGTGGACAGGAAAGAAAAATCTAAAATTTTGATTAAAATTTGTCTTACTCCCTATAATAATTCATTTAAGAAACATTTATGCTTCTTTTTTTGTGTGTGTGTGCTGGAGATCAAACGCAGGGCTTTGCGCTTGTGAGGCAAGCACTCTAACCACTGGGCTAAATCCCCAGCTGTAGCTCCTTCTCTTGTGGAAAATAAATATTACTAGGCGAGAAGAGACAAGAAGTAAACAAAGAAGTAAACATGTAATTATGCATTAGGGAGATAATTAGCTAGAAGAGAAGCTGGGATACCACGCTGCTCTTTTATACAAAGCAGTCAGGGAAGGTAAGTTTCAAAAATTTTATAAAGTCTTTATACACTCAGATTAGAAGATGTGACTTCCTATTTCTATGGGATACCTGGTAAGCATTCACACATTAAGCCATTTACATCTATTTGGTCAATTGAAGCAATGGGAGAATGGAAGACACCTTACTATATGCCAACCATGTTTTATATGTTACATATTATATCTCATTTAATACTTGCCAGTATCTTCTAAGGTATTATTTACATCATTGTATAAATGAAGACACTGAAGTTCAGTAAACATAAGTGAACAACACAAGGTCATGTAATGGTTATGGGTCAGAAGCAGGATTTGCAAAGCTGTTGTAAATAAGGAAGGAGGAGGGGTGAAGGGAGGGGAGGGGAATGGGAAAAAAAGAAGCAACAAGATATATGTCATGTACAGGTACAAATCCCCTATGATGAATGTTCTCACTAGGTACACCTAAAATGTACCATTAAAATAAAGTAAAATAAAATAAAGAAGCAGGATTTGAAACCAAGTCTGTCAGGATCCAAAGATATGCAGCTAAACCTAGGTGTCCTCAGTAGCTAGAACCAAGTGCCAATTAGAGGAACTATATAATCTTGCATATCAAGTGATGTAAATGTGCTCTTTCTCCAGATCTGCCTTGGACACACCAAGCTTTCTGCTTTATGTTTATGTCAGCGCATGTCAAAAGCTTATATAAGCTTTTAAAGAGTGGGATCTGTATCCAAATAATTTTGATGTCTTGTGGAGTATAGGATCGGTATCAGGAACCTGTTCAACGCATGTCTAAATACTTGACTGAATGAAATAAACCCAGGCGTTTAGAATGCAGTCACTTCAGAATGAAGTTACTAAATAATAAGTCTTTCCTCAGACAACACTGATGTTTCGCAAGGAACACACTAGAGAAAATCCTGATGGTAACTAAAAATGTCACCTGCTTCTAACAGGGTAATTAGTAAAGAGATAAATCAGAAGCACCTGAATAAGATTAGAAATAGGATTTGCATGTGAAATGTGTAAGAATTCTTTGAGGTGAAATCTTTTTTTTTTTTTTTTTATGCTGAGGATTGAACTCAGGGCCTTGTGCTTGCTAGGCAGGCACTCTAACCACTGAGCTAAATCCTCCACCCTGAGGTGAAATCTTGATGGCTGGTGGCTGTGGTGTTTTTCTAACACAAGGAGCCCCACCTACTGCTGGACACAAGAATCCACAAAATCTTTGGAGTTAGTCCTTGGGTGTCCTCAAGTACATGCAGCTTTTTTAAATGTTAAAGTTTCTTTTTTCTTCCTTATTCCATAGCCATATTCACCCTTTGTAAACCACTGGATTAGGGGACAAAAATGCTGTGTTTGAACCTATACCCTGGGCTTAAATGTGGGTTTGCCTGAAGAGTAAGAATGTGAAAAGAACCTCTTTCTTTCTCAGAGACACTACTTGGGGGAGCTTTTGTAGCCAAGCCAGTGGGAGATTACTACACACTTGAGAATGAACTCAGAGAGAAACCACAGATGGACATTTCCAAGTGTGATGCAATGGATTCTACAGAATAATGTAGAACAGTGTCTTTGTTGTGCCCCAGGATCCATTTGGCAGATCTTACAAAAGTTTTGCATTTGCAAATGGCTTTGAACTGAGGATATAAAAAGAACAACTCTTATATAGCGGGAGTAGGTGCAGGCCTTTCAACTTGGTTGCAGGCCTTTCAAGTTGGTTGCAGGCCAAGAGGCAAGAAGAGTGAAGGGAGCAGGCCTCCGGGGCCAATGGATGAAAAGCACAGTATAGCTGATACCAAGTTTAAAATTTCTTTTCTGCATTCTAATTCCCTGATGTTATCTGCACCCCATAAACAAGACAGCCTTCTGTTAAGTGAGATTTGAGAAAGAGGCCCTTGTCCGTAGTTTGGGGATGAAATGGGTCAGAGTGAGGCAGTAATAGCATGGAGAGTCAGTTACCAGAAAGCGGAGATAATAAAGAAAAGCAGTTATGTGTGTGATCTGCTAAGTGAGAGGACAAGAGACAATCACAATATATTTGTGACACGTGGAATAGTGCCCAGGGCTCCTCAAGTATACTGGAGGAAGAAATTGATGCCCAGAATTCCTAAATAACCATGTTCCTGGTTTATTAAAAGAGGAGGTGATACAGCCCTTCCACTGATCTCTGAGGGCCAAAGAACCACACACGTTTGAATTATCCGCTAGAGAAGTGTCTTTGTTTCCAAGGGTAATAAGGGGAGTTACCAAAAGGCACATGTAAGAACGAATGTGTACATATGGAAATTCTTTCAGTAGTCCCAGGTCACAGCACAAAGTGAAAAGAGACTTTATATTCAAATACTCTAAAAAGTACATGCACATTTCCCTTAGATTAATATTTGCTTATTTTACTACTTCAAATCCTCTTTAAAATGGATCGTTGATTCCAAGTCCTAAAATTCTTGTTTTATTGCCATGTGAGATTTTTTTCTGCTGTACTTAGATTTTACAACTGTAGAAAATTTGAGGCGCTTCACCTTTGAGGCTCTCCATTCCACAGCTTTTAAAGAGAGGGAAAGTGATAATGCCACAGATACCTTTGATGCATTTCTCCTCTGTAGCAATCTCATGCTGAGTCTCTCACAGGAAATACTTCCGAAAGAGAAAGTATATGCCAACATTTTGTACATCCAAAACTCCTGCACAACTTTGGAAATTCAATTTTTGGGGTCTGAGATCAGGATGAAGTTGGAGAAAGTTTGGCTAATTGTTTTGAAGTGGATTCTCAGCTATGAAACTAAAAAAGTCAAAAAGAAATTGTTGTTCCTCCAATGAATAAGAAATGAGTAACAGGAAACAAGCCACAGTCATAAAATAATAAATTAAATCCTAAATAGGTAGGATTTCATTGCCAGGGTGACTCACTCCTTTTTCTTCCAATTCATTCGTCCATTAACAAAGAAAACAAAATCACCCTGATCACCTAGACTTCTTGGGTATCCATTATTTCACTATCACTAATCTCTCTCATATTTACTGACATGTTTATTTAATCCAGTGAGAAAGAGGTGGGGAGCCTTCTAAACAGATGTAAAAGCTAGTTCCACTGTGCTTTGTCACGAGGCTGGCTGGTACAGAAATAATAGCTAACACTTACTAATTACTAAGTGTCAGATAAGAGAGGTCAAGAAATACACCAATGTTATAACCAATAAATGGCAATAGCAGAATTCTAACCATTGTACTTTATTCGAGTGAATTCACATCCTGCTTGTGCATTTACTTACAGACTAGATTTGATCTTAATGAAATGAATGATTCTGCAACTTAGTGTTTTGTAACCTTGGAGAAGTATACTTAATTCCCATCTGTTTAGTTCTTCCACCAAGTATTCTTGGTAGCACAATGAGAGTAAGGGAAAAGGCTCCTGGGTGATTGACAATGCCCTCCATTTGCTTAAACTTTCTGATCCAGGAAACGCTGAGGTTTTTCAGGATCATCTAATGGACACCATTTGGGCCTCAGTGAAGGCTCTGTAGTTTAGATGCCAACTGCACAGATCTGCGAATCAGAAAGTCTTGATGTGAATCCTGGATCCTTCACTTAAAGAGCATGACATTAGGTTACTTAACGTCTCCTTGCCACCGCTTCCTTATCTTCAAAGAGGAATGATAATAGTACCTAGCACTTAAGGTTGTTGTCAGGATTAAATAAGGGAATGAGTCAAGTCCACAGGTTGAAGGCCACACTGCTTCAGCACCTCATGTACATATAGCAGGTGGAGGAATTTGAAGCAAAAGACCACTTCAGAGAGTAGATAGCCCTTTTAAAAATGAGAGTAACGTTAGAAGTTAGGGTCATCTGTGTAGGAAGCTTAAAGAAAATGCAAGGAATGTTGCTGCCTAAACCCCAGCTTTGGTTGCAGGTTTCAGGCACCGGATCCCATTAACTGATGACTGATACTATCAATGCGGCACTGACGTAGGGGCTAGGGATAGACAGAATCACAAGTCAGTCTATTTGTATTGTCCAGAAACTAACAATTTAGCTGTGAGTAGACATCTTGGGCTTACAGAAGGGCTACCTAGATTCCAAAAGTATAGATGCGTTGAAGTTCAGAGGAGACTGTGGTAGGGGAAAGCTGAGCAAATCAGAATTGTGGGTGTATAGCTAAGCTTTATCTTGGTCCAGGTCTGGTCAGGGCTTATATGGTAGATCACAAACACTCAGGGAGGATCAGGGAGATACTCTAGGCGGCCAAAGGGGGCAAGTAAAGGTAGAAATGTATATTATATCACCAGAGGCCAATAATTGCACTAGGTGGTTGGTGGAGAAGAGCCTGTGGGAGACAGCACCGAGAGATGCACTGAGAGCTTTAGGGGAGGTCAATCTATGTAGGCAGCTTCTCCATGGCCAAAGTCTGCTGAACAGATGTTTTACACTTGTTATGTATGGTTTGTGGTAACATACAAGGAAAACTATTTCAGAAAATAGTAATAATGATGAGTGGTTACCACAAACTCCTAGCTCAGTAGATGATTATTCCTTATTTAGATTTTTCACCAATACAAAAGGGATATCAAACCCAATGATAGAAGCACAAAGCCATGTGGATCAAGCAACATCCTAGCAACATCAGAATATCTTTTGATCACCTAACTAAATGTTCCAGTCACATTGTCGCCATTGGGAATGTTTATAGTCCATATGCTTTTCTAAAGCATATACATATTCCAATGGGCTTGCACCTCCTTTTACTGGTGATCAGTCAAGGGTCCAGATATTCAATATAGAACTGAATATTTAATTTTTCACCCATATGTACTAAAAATCACCCCTTAAATACTGCAGAAATATCATCTTTTTCAGTTTATAAATGTTAGAAACAATACAATTTTACCTATTAAAACATAAAAAGGTCACTACAGTGTTTTAGCAAATATTTAGCTGGAACGAGATCTTAGGAGAACAAAAAAAGAGAGCAAATAAAGGTTCCATGTAGCCAGTCTCACAATCGGCACTTTACAAATACACCTACACTCAATGCCTTTCCATTTGGTGAAAATACCTTTCATCAATCAGTTATTGTCATTTGTTCCAGACCAAATACTGTAGAGAACCATTCTAACTCGTAGTGGGTTGGGACTGGAAAGCATGGCCAAGCTCATAACTGATCAGTTCAAGACTATAAACTGCTAGGTATTTAGTTACTTGGAATTTGTTTCTTCCTTTACATTCTTCCCTCAGAAAAGCATTCAATATATTTCTCTTAATGCCTTTCTTGTAAATTTCCATTTATGGAGATAGTGAAATGAGTTCAAACTTCTTGTTTACAATGTCAATAGAATTCAAGTGTTGTTTCACCTGGAATTAGTCACATGCTAGTCACAGTATCAAATGCCAAGGAAAGAAAAGACAAGGAGTACCCTCAGTCATCAAGATTAGAACCAAACTCTATTTCCATTTTTTCCCTTCAAACTGCTTTTCTGGACCTAAGACTACTATGGCTAATCTGTTCCAGAGTAATCAAAGGGTATGGGGCTCCTTTTTTTTTTTTGGATTCCAGATTGTGAGAGTGTCAACACTTTCACTGTCCCTATGCAGGGATGGTAGACATGCAAGGAGTCAAGAAGTTGAGTGCTTTTCTCTACATCTACATCTTTGTGGCAGGTACTGGGAGTGAGTAACTCATGCTTTCTCAAAATTACTTCTAGGAGGCCTTCTTGTACTATAGAGACCAGAAAGTAAAATAAAATAAAATAAAATAAAATAAAATAAAATAAAATAAAACCCCACATTTTCTGAACTCCCTTGCAGCTAGAGTCCCAGGTATGATTTACATTCTCCCAGTCAGATGCATCCATAGGATGAATGGAAGGAAGGAAACGAAACTTCATGATTTTTGTAAGCAGTGAGTTGGAGGCAATACTGGAGAACCCTGGTATATCTATTCTATTCTTTAGCATTAAGGGCACTGAGCACTATGAGGCAGTAGGAGTTCTGCTAGAAATATCCTATGGCATAATTGATGGTACTGTGGCTGATTAGCATCTGAATGAGGTTATCCGGCCTTCCTAGGGATAATATAAATTACCAGTATCAGTTATTAATTGCCACACTAATGATGCTTAATAGTCCCAAAATTTCAGTGACATATAAAAATAAGCATTTACTTAGCTCATGCATCTGCAACATTCATATGGCCTGGGCTTAGCCAATTTTTCTGGGCTTGCTCATGAAGTGTTCTGAGTTGTCATGTCTGGGCTCAAGTGTTTATCAGCTAACACAGGATAGCTTTAACTAGGACAACTATCATAACTCAGATGTGCACCACATGTCTCTTATCTTCCATCAGACTAGCCTTGGCGTGCTTTCTTGGAGATGACAGAGGAGCAGGAAGAAAAGCAAAAATATGCAAATGCAAGTGCTTCTTAAAACCTCTACATACAGAATATCAATTAACATCTCACTGACCAAAGCAAATCATGCAGTTAATTTCAGAATCAAAGGATAGTCTCCATTAATAAGAGAAACTACAGTCATGTATCTAAAAGGCATGGTTGGGAGTGGGAACAACGGAAGCCATGAGTAAACCTTTATAAACCTTTCTGCTTTACCTAGGCAGAGGAGAGTTGGTTACTCTCAACTGAGAAACTTGAACAGATACAGATACATTGACTGATAACTAGAGGCTGAAACGCACAGACTTTGGGAAACCTCCACCAGATAAAAATCTTGAAAAATGAATTGTTCACCAAAAAATTTACTGATTAAGATTTCTATGATTATTTTGTCTGTCCTTGTTTCTCTTTGTTGATCTAGTGTCCCTTCCTGGCCCTTTTCTTTGGAGTCTAAGGAAGCATATTAATAGATATATGCTAATATATGCATTGAAATTTCTGGTGAAATACCAATAAAAGACGTTGCCTCTGAAAAGGTGTACAAAGGTGTGAGATAGATAATAGTCCTAATTTTCACTATGTATTTTTTTACAGGTGAATTTTTTTCCCATGCTACTGAATTATTATTTTGGTAAAAATTGGATACTAAAATGGAAACTCCATGTGTACCCACTGGTTTTACTCTTTGCTGGGCTTAGGAACCACATACGACTAGCCATAGGCACAGAAACTCATGCCACTGACTACTAATAGGATTGGACTATTTGGATTAAAAATTCTTTACAATGATTCCATACTGATATAAGAAAATGATTGATTGGATAAATAAACACATAAATGAGGAAGAAGAGACAAAGCTCCAGTGCAGAAAAATTCCAAATAATTTATGTAGTTACTTCACCCTCAAGGTGGTACAATATAGTATTTTTTTTTTTTTTGGTGGTGCTGGGGATCGAACTCAGGGCCTTGTGCTTGCAAGGCAGGCACTCTAATCACTGAGCTAAATCCCCAGCCCCTGGTGGTACAATATAAATTCCTCTCACCTTAAGTATGGACTGTATCTCATGACTTAGTACACTGTAGGCAAAAGGAAAGAAAAGAAGGAGTAACTTTACACAAGAGAAACCTGACAAACACTACCTCAGCCAGGTGATCAAAGTAAATATTAACAGCGATCAATAATATACCGTTGATATGATGTGATGAGAGTGGCATTTTTATGTGTGTGGTCTTCCACCCCAAAACACACAGCTCCAGTCTAATCATGTGAAACAGTCAGACAAATCCTAGTTGAGGGATATTCTACAAAATACCTCACCAGTACTTCTCAAAACTATCAAGATCATTATAAACAAGGAAAGTCTGAAAAATTGTCATAACCAAGAGAAGCCTAAGGAGACATAAAGACTAAATTTTTTTAGTATTCTGCATGGGATCCAGGAACAGCAAAAGGCCATTAGGTAAAAATTAAAGAAATCTGAAGAAAGCATGGACCTTAGTTAATGATGATGTAACTGTAACAAATGTGCTGTACTAATGTAAGATGTTAATAATAGGGAAGACTGGATATAGGTGCAGATAAGTCTGTATTATCTTTACAATATTTTCTGTAAACTGAAACTGTTCCAAAAGTAAAGTGTATTAAATATCCACTACTAATTCTGAAAAACTAATTAAAATAATGAATCAGTCAGTGGATCAGTCCATCAGCAGATATTGTGGAAAAGTGACATTAAACACCTAATCAGGCTCATTCAAGCCGGAATTCAAACAGGAGTCAGGTGTTTGCGTAGCTCAAAGCAACAGCCATTGCAATATGTATAGCTCAGTACTGAGCCCATTTAATAGTGGCTGTGGGATAAAGAATTCGTATAGCTGAACTGCATAATGATTATACAATACTAGCTTCACTGTACATCTGAGTGATCTTTTTTTCAGTATTGGGAATGAAACCTGGGGCCTCACACATGCTAGACAAGCACTCCCCCACTGAGCTATATCCACAAGCCTTTTTATTTTATTTTAAGACAGAGTCTGGCTAAGTTTTCCAGGATGGTTTCAAACTTGCAATCCTTCTGCCTCAGCCTCCCACATCCCTGGGACTGTAGGCATGCACCGCTTCACCCAGCAGCAGTCCTTAAATTTTGGAGGCAGTCGGGAAAATGCTTCTTTTTCCCTGTTTTAAGACTGTGCTATTTTGAGACTAAGTGTTGTTAGTGTAGACTTAGGGGTACATGGGCTCTGTTCACTACAACTCATTCCAGCAGAAAGGCCTTGAAAGGCATGAGGTTCAGGGAGCCAGAGCCCATTCTACACTGCTGTGTGGGAGCTACTAGAATCAGTCTACCGTGGATGCCTCTTGGAAAACATAGCAGAGAAAGACTAATTAGTCCAAGGGTAAGGCCAGTTCTTCTGAGAAGGAGGCAGGACTTCCTAAGGAAAGAATGAAGACTTGCTTGCAGAGTGAGGTAGAACGGGAACTGGAATGCACCCACACCTATTTGCCTTCCATGAAGGCATGGAGTGAAGTGCCTTTCTTGTGACATACACATAAAATAACATTTGACACTCACGTTAAAAGGATTTCTCTCTTCTGTTGTACTTTCCTTTGCTTTGCTTAGAGCAAAACACTAGACCATGGATCCCTGAGGATGTGTGGATAGAATTTAGAGAGTCCCTGAGCTTAAACGGAAAAAATTATCTCCTCATGTTCACTAATCTCTAACTGAAATTTAGTAAATCATTTGATCACAAATGTAGGCAACACACAATAGTGTTAGCCTCATATGTAAGTCACCAGAAGAAATCAGGTATTTTTATATCACGTTATAGCTATTGTAGGTGTCATGAAATGTCCTCTATGCACCTTTCCATTTTAAAGTTTGGATGGTCCTTAGACTCTGCTGTTAAGAAGTACATGTATTATTATACTCCAAATTTGTTTTTACATGATTGTGATAACTGTATTTCAATACAATTTATTTCTTTTGTTATCCAGAGTGTTTATTTTTTGATGTATTTAAGCCACTCTTCTGACAAGGAAGCCACGGGTTTTACCATGGCATTAAAATATTTTAAAGTTGGTAAACCCTGGCCTAGAGTTTAAAATCTGGCAGAATTTGTGTTGTGGCATTGTTAAGGACATCAAGGAATAAGTTTGGACCTACAAAGAAAAAGGTCATGTCGATAGACTTCCTTCCTTCAGTGGTAGAGTGCTTGCCTAGCAAGTGCAAAGCCCTGAGTTCAATCCCCAGGACCTGCCCCACCCCCATATAGACTCCCTACTCATTACCATTGTACCACCTCCCAATATCACACCATAAAAATGAGAAAGAATGTAGCCTATGAGGGCTATGGAGACCAGCAGTGAAACAGCTGGTGGATTGTGCACAGTGCCTCAGTCTCAGGACAACAGGCAGACAGACACATAGAAAATGTACACCAAATTGCTCTTTTCTACATACATTAGAGGGCATGATCTTTAAGGGAAGTAAAGAAACTGAATCTTGTGTGCTTCCGTCTAGTTGATTACAATATGATTAGTAACACAAAGGGGGAAAATACACGATGGGGAAGAGTGATTCTAAGAGTTATTAGTTCAGAGTGAGGACCACTGGTGACTTTCACCAAAGCTGTTCTTTGTTAGTCCAGCTTCTTTGTTAGTGGTGGTTTCATCTTTTAAAAATTATATAATAACTGATATACACAAAAGAATTTACATATGTTTAAAAGTTGTCAGGGATAATATTTAAATGAGACTTTCGGAAGCCACAGGTTTTACCACGGCATTTTAAAGTTGATAAACCCTGGCCTACAGTTTAAAATCTGGCAGAATTTGTGTTGTAGCATTGTTAAGGACAGCAAGGAGTAAGTTTGGACTTATAAAGGAAAAAGGTCATGTCAAATTCAAAACCTAAAACATTACTAACAGTAGTGCATCTACTGTATGTTCCTACCTTATCCCACATGCCTTTTAAGCACTAGCTTCAATTTTGGGTTTGCTTTGTTTTACAGTTTACCACGTACTTGTAATTCTTAATGATGTATTGTTTAGTGTTGTTTTTTTCCGAGCTTTAGAAAAATGATACATAACTGCATTTGGTCTTTTGTGATTTAATTTTCCCTCAATATTTTATTTATAATATGAATCTGTGTTCTTGCATATAGCAGTGGCTAATTCATTTTTACTCTATTGAAAAATAATAAATATCAAATTTATTTATCTATTTTCCTATCAATGTACAATTAGGTTATGCTAGAGTTTTTGTATTATGAAACATGTTGCTGTGGAACTCTGCTAAGTTGATTTATATGCAGGAAAACTTCCATAGAGGTTATATGTAGGAATAAAGTTTCTGAGTCATAAAGTGTGTAGATATTCAACATTATAAGACAGTGTCTGAAAAAAAAAGACAGTGTCTGAAAAAAAAAGACAGTGTCTGTATTAGTCTGTTTTCTGTTGCTGTAATAGAAACCTGAGGCTGGGTATTATAAAAGGAAAATAGTTTATTTAGCTTACAGTCTTGGAGGCTGAAGTCCAAGATCAGATAGCCCAGCTGATCAGTCTCAGTTGAGGATCTTCCTGGCTGCATCACAGCTTGGTGGAGAAATGGAAAGGGAAATGGCCACATGCAGAAGGGGCCAAGTGAGTGGGGTTGCTTCACTTTAAAAGAACCTATTCTTATGATAACCAACCAGGGTCCCATGATAACAACACTAATCCTTTCCAAGGGCAGCACCTCCAATGATCTAATCATCTTCCACTAGTCCCTACCTGTAAAAATTCTATCACCTCTTAATATCACGACACTGAGGACCAAGCTTTCAGTACTTGAAACTTGGGGACACACGTGAACCACAACCAAATCATAGTTGCCAAGTTTGCTTTCCAAAATAATACCAATTCATACTCCCATCAACAAGGTATATGAGTTCCTTTTGATCCACATCCATACCAACACTTGGTATTATAAGATTTGATAGTGTATCTCATTTTTGTACACTCAAGATAACTTGTTACTTCCTCATATAAGAAACACAAATGTGTCATTTGGTGCTAAAGTTTTATCAGTATAACTTAATTCAAGCTTATTTAATGTCTTGATCTGAGTTGTCCCAGAATACTGTACAGAGCCCAAGACAAAGATTTGCATACAGGTGGTTTTTGAGGGAGAAAAGTAATTCCAAGAACTGGAAGTAAGGAACTGAGGAAAAAGAAAGAGGAAAGAGAGTAAACAAATACAAAAATATATTCTTGAATTGGCTACAAACATAGAAAACTGGGGCTGAGTCTTGCTTAGACCTTCTGGGAACTTCTTGGAAACAAATTCTACTAAAATGCAGTTGAGAATTATCTGGCCTAAGATGGAAGCAGGGAAAATTTATCTCTAGCTCCCATTCCACATTAGTCCACAGTTGACTCTTGGGCCTTTAACTCTATTACATTCCATAATACACAGGCATATGTGTGGGTGCCAGGGAATTCCAACAGGCCTCTATGTTGAAACAGCAAAGAAGTCCTGGGATGAAAAGTAAGGCTGAGACAAAGCATATCTGCTTGTGTGCGTATGAAGGTGATTACTGGGCCAATGACTTGGCTAAAATGTGGGCTATGAAGATGTACAGTGAGACATGCATGGTGTCCAACAGACAGTGAGTAAGCGGCAGAGCTGAAAACATAGTGTCTGTCACAGTTGAAATAGTGGGCCTTTGGCACACAGGATGTAAACACTCTCTACTGCCTACCCAGTATCCATCCCTACCTTGCTGCTCTGCTAATGGAATGCCAATTCATTCTGGCAGCAGACAAAAATCTCTGAAGAGTTGACACAGTGGCTCCATGTTGCCATCACAGGCCCGGACTTCTGTCTCTCCGTTCCAACATCTTCAATGCTAGCTTACATCTCGTAGGTCACTCTATGCTCCAAGATGGCTCCAGGTATCATGCTTGCATTCCAGACTAGCAGCAGAAAAAACTGGGGATGAAAATGGCTCTCCTCCCAACCAAGACAACTCCCTTTAATTAAGCTTCCCACAAGTATTGCACACTACAGGTGTCTCTTACTGGCAAGACTCAGACATAGGTTCACACTTGGGTGTAAGAGACGCTATAGAATAGATTACTTGCTAGCTGAGTTGCTACCAGGAATAAAAATGAGATTTTGTCCTTGAAAGAGAAAGTAAGAATAGGTACTAAATCTCAACTAGAAGTCCCTGACAAGTAGCCAGAGTTGGGGCAAGTTTTTAATCTATATATGTCTTATTATTTTTCAAATGAAAATAACAATACTAACTTACAAATTTAATACGCAGATTAAATGAGATAATGTAAATAAAATTTCATGGTGCCTGATATATAGGAACTGCTTAGTAAATGCTGGCTGATTCACCACGGTGAATCATCACCATTGGGGCCTGGCATTGAGCCAATGTACAGATAACTGATCTTATCGATGTCTCTGAATTTATCAGGCTTGGGGGTGCCGGGTGCTGACTCACATCCACAACACTCACAAGTGTTTAAAGCTTAGTAATGTACAAGTAGAGGCTTAGTAATGTACAAGGAAAAATGTAACTGTCAGGCAGATCAGGCTCTCTGACCAGGTTATTGTCTCCCTGAAGGCAATGAACATGTGGCATCAGAAGGTTGATTGCTGAGCATGACATCAGGAGAAACAGAATTCGTTACACAATTCAAGTATTTAATGACATTGGGTTCTGACACACTGTCGGATCCACTTTCACAGTTGAGCTTGTCTTATCTGATGTGTCAGATGCTCAAGCTAGAAACGCAAGAGGTCATCTCTTCCCCTGGACAGTGCTGCCAGGTACACTACCAACTGCTGGCAAAACCCATCAAGAGCCAGGCACAGTGGTGCACACTTGTGATTCCAGCAATCTGAGAGGATGAGGCAGGAGGAGCTCAAGTGCGAACCCAGCCTGGGCAACTGAGAAAGCCCTACATCAAAATAAAACAATAAGAAAAGACTGGGGATGCAGCTCAGTGTGAAGGCCTGGGCTCAATCCCCAGTACCTCAGGGGAAAAACAACAACAACAACAAAACAACAAAAACCCACCAAGAATGTGGAAAACGTGGTCAAGCCCTGAGGGCAAACTTAAAACACTATGGCATCATAAATGTGCATGCTTGGCCTCTGTTCCAGACCTGTGGACTCGGAAATTCTGGGACTAGATCCCAGCAATTTACTTCTAACAAGTTCTCCACGGTGATTCCAATGCCCGCTAAAGTTTGGGAACCACTGATCTAAAGAGACTATGTTATTTAAAGTATAATCCGTGAACCAAGCAGCATTAGCATCACTGGAAGCTTACTAGAATTGCGAAATCTCTGGTTGCACCTTGACTTACTACATAAGAATGTAAATTGCATCAAGGTTTCCAAGTGACTTGTACTATATGTACATTAAAGTTTGAGAAGTGCCATACTTGTCCAGTGGTTGCTATTGTGAGCTGAACTATGACTCGCTACAGTTTCTATGTTGAAGCCCTAACCCTCAGAGCCTCAGAATATGACTGCATTTCTAGATACGACTTTTAAAGAGGTGATTATGTGAAAACAAACTTAGACCTTAATCTACTATGACCAGCATCCTCGAAAGAAAAGGAAATTAGGACAGAGGCACTCGCAAAGGGAAGGCTGCGTGAGGGCACGTTGAGAAGCTGGCCACGTGCCAGTCAAGGAGAAGCCTCAGAAAGAACTGACCTTGATGATGTCTTGGACTTCTGACCTCCAGGATTCTTGGAATAAATATTTGTGAAGTCATCTTGTCTATGGTACTTTGTACAGCAGTCCCAGCAAATTAAGACCATCTCTAAACTCAGATTTCTATTGGAATCTGGAGAGTTTGTAAAATACTGATACTTGGATCCCACTCCCAAGGTTTCCAGTTTAAGTGTTCTGAGGATCAGCACATAAAGTGGGATTTTAGAAAGCTCTACAGGTGATTTTTAATGTGCAGCCCAGTTTGCAAATCACTGATAATGCACACTAATCTTTTGACTGGTGAAGAACCTAAGACATTAGACCCTGCAATTGTTGAAATTCAATCTCTTGATATTTGCTTATCAGATCTCTCACCATTATGTCCCCAAACCTGGCTCTTTCAGTAAATATTTGAGGACTATTACTGGGAAGGAGAGAATCACGAATCAAAGCCGGCAATTATACATACTCTATTCTCATAAATCAACTTTAAAGAAAATTTTAGTGAAAATGCCTTTAAAATTTGTATGGAAGTTTTTTTTATTGTGTTTTGTTTTTGTGCTAGCGATCATCTTGAACAGTTTTTCTTTGGTAGTACATCTTCCCCAGCATGGGTACAGAAAAGGGCCCCAAAGAAAATCCATTGCCATAAGTTGTCAGTACCCAGTACCACTCCCTAGGTGCTTCCTGTCCCGCTTGTGAAGCTGTCCTCAGTGACCTAGGATCCAAATTAAAGACTCAGAGGCGGATCCTGTAAGCCAGCACACCAGAGCATAGGTGCCAAACCACTGATCAGTTTTTTCTTGCTAAGCCCTTTCTACATTTCCCATGTCCCTGTGAGGTTTTGCAACTCAAACTTAACAGGTCACACAAATGATAAGTATTTACTCAGTGTTTACTCTGCCCAGTACCCGGTTATATATATATGGTCTCACATATACGTGTGTGTGTGTGTGTGTGTGTGTGTGATAGCTGTACCTTTTAAAAGTTTATATACTATATCACTTCATTTTACATTCCTATAACGAAATGACCAAGGCTGGGTAATATTATAAATAAAAGATGGTCATTTACCTAATAGTTCTGGAGATTCAAGGGCCAACATGTGATGATAGCCTTCTTGCTGGCAGAGTCCTGAGGTAGTATACAGTATTATGTTACAAAAGACAGGGAGCTCACACAGGTGTGTCCTCTGGAAGCTCTCTCACTCCCTCGTCTTATAAAGCCACCAGGATTCAATCAGGGGCCTCCACACTAATGATTTTACTAATTCTAATTGCCCTCAAAAGGCACCACCTCTAAGTACCATTGGTGGATCAAGTTTCCACGCTCTCAACACCTCACAATGGGGATTAAATCTCAGCACATAAAGCCTTGGAGAACATACTTAAACTAATACCCAAGCCACAGTACACACTCTTCAAAAGTGATTGCTTTGTGCCATTAAAATACCTTACACATCGGAAGGAAATCTTTTCTGAATGAGTTTTTGCTACTTTGAATAATATTTAATATTTTACTTGGCTCAATCTTTTACATGATCACAGGGTTAAATATATCTATTTTCATAATACCGTAGCAGACTTTCTGATTATCTCCTGAAAGCCGTCTCTAACCCACCTCTCCATGACCACCTTTCCAGGAAAAAAGCTAAAATTCCTGATACTTTGCCAGCATCTTTTGCCAATAAGAGCAGCTAGGTGTCCCAGATCCAGACAACAGAATAAAAGGGAGATTATGTTAGGGAACTTTGAGGAAAGATATTTCTTCTCTGATAAGAGAGAGTCGTACAAGGGAAAGGACTCTGCCCCCTTCTATCCTGTTTTTGTCTTCACACATGGGAGTAAGGACATAGTACCTGAAACTATTAGAGCCATCTTGAAAGCAGGAAAGTAAAATACTGACGCAGAGTCCTGACATTGTTGGGCCATTAAGAACATCTGCTATCAGATTTCTCTACTTTTAAAACCATGTTTACTTGGTTTTCTGTTATTTTCAGCAAAATAAATATTTCAATTAAGATATAGATGTTTTTCATAAACACATAAGCACAGTGCAGTCTGAGGATACACACTTTGAGCATCATTGAATTAAAATGATTTTTTTTCTAGGAGTAAAGAAAAAGTTTGCTGAGAAGGTATTTGAGGAATGTCAAACCCAATCTGGACCACAAAATTCATTAATTCATATTCTCAACAGACCTCCTACTTTACTAGCTCCATTACTACAACTACAAATAAGAGTCTACCTACCTTCAAAGAGATGTTACTATCCTTAGTGAAACTGGTGTGTAAACCAGGGGTCACAGGTAGTTAAGAACTAAGATAGAGGCTGGGGATTTAGTTCAAGTGGTACAGCACTTGTCTAGCAAGCGAAAGGCCCTGAGTTTGATACCCAGCACCAAATAAAATAAAATAAAAGAACTAAGATAGAGGTATACAGAGAATAGGAGATACTTTAGCAGTGCAGTGGGCAAAGTAACTCATTGTGGGCCCTCCCCAAGAAGGTCACTGGAAGAGGATAATTAAAGATTCCATTCAACTCTAAGACATTATCCTCCTGACCTGACTAAACACTTAGTTTCATTCATTTCTTCCGGGGGGGCGTCTTTTCTATGACCACAGACTACAAACCAAGTGACAATTCAGGAAAGAATAATTTATGATCAGAGACTACTCAACCTCCAGGAAAGATTCCCTCACGCATCTTTATCTCTCCCACAAAGCAGAATAAAGACATGGTTTCTTGAGGGAGGGGGTTTACTTTCCCCCATACCGGCAGGGATGTTTTCTAGCACAGAATAATTCTGTGTTGTGAGTTAAGACCACCTGTTAACACTGCATCGAAACAAACAATCCTGGTGTTAGAGCAATCAGTTACCAACAAGAGACAAAATTCCTGCATACCAAGAGGTTCTGACTTCTGTTACTTTTAAGCAAAAAACGACAGCAAAAATTAGTACCTTTTTCTTGGTCACGGAAAACACTTTGCTACTTAATGGTAGAGAAAGGGAAAACACTCTCCCTGAATTGATTTTTCTAAAAGCAGTTGATATCAGCAGCCCCCCTACACACACACACACACACACACACACACACACACGCACGCGCGCGCGCACACACACTCACACACACGCACACACACAGTAGAGAAAAACACTAACATGTAGCTTTGCGTTGTTAAATCCTTATAAGAAACAGAATCGGTTCTGATCGATTTTCTTGCAAAGGAAATAAAAGGTTTTGAATCATCCCTAGGAAAAAAAAAGACCAACAGTAGTCTCCTAAAAATTTCCTGTCATACATTACAAATAAAATATTAGCTTGAGTCCTTTAATGAATTGTTTCAACATTATTGTGACATTCACATAGATTGTGTCTCCGGAACATTTGAATCCGTCAACGGTGATGAGATAGGTATGCAGTAACTGCAGTTCCCTTCCAGCTTTGGCCTGTCCTGGGCTGGGGAGGGTTGTTCCAATATCCCAGCTGAGGCTACAGGGAAACATCTGCCACCTCGCCCAGAATGAAGAAATCGCCTTGGCAAATGATCCCAGCTCAGTCCTCGGGCTCTCCAGTCCCCATCTCTAAGAATCTCTCAGGAAGAAAGTGGGGGAGGAGGGAAATATGAAACAAATCAAACATTCCTAGTCCCATAAACCATGCATCCGGACATTCGAAGGTACCGGAGAAATTAAGATTATGGATAGAGAGTTTGGTTTGTCTGGGGTCTAAGAATGGATTTGATATTCTCTGTTGCGTTTTTAAAATCTAACTTTCTGTCTCCAACAGAGAGACTCAGAGAGAGGAAGCAAAAGCAGACAGTGCCACGGACTGGAAGACCACCCCACCCCTCCCCCAGCCACCTAAACTGAAGGCATCAAAAGACGAGAAACTTACCTGGCCCTCACCTAGACGAAAGGCGGCTGGTCCAGGCTCAGGACAGGATCAGTCTGCAGGGGGAGTCTCTGAAGCTAGAGCTGAAACGCGAACCCCGGGAGAGAGGCGAAGTCCCGCTCCTAACCCAGGGGAGAGAAGTGACTCACGCGCTCCGCTCGCAGCCAGTCTCTCTGCGCCCAGCGTCCCTCTCCCTCCCCGCCCCCAGCAGGTGCGGGCACCGAGCGTCGGGAGGCGTCTCCAGCCGCCCCTATCCATTTACTGCCCGACGCCCCCAGGCGGCGGCGCCAGAGCCGCGGCAGGCGCAGCCCGCCCCTCCAGACAGCCGCCCTTTGCCAGCGGAGCAGAGCTTCTGTCGTAGGTCTCCCTCTCCTCGGCCTCCTGCCACCCCAGGTCCCGCTGTCCCCGGACTGTCCATCGAAGCTCAACACACTTTGCATTTGCCATTTGCACACGGCATTGCCAAGGCCCTCCCGCGGGCTGTGTCAAGCTGTTTCCAAATGCATGAACTGCCCTGCATAGATAGCCCCCTACGGTGCCATCCATCACTTCCTCATTGTGGTGGTGCCAGAACCCACCTAGCCCAGAGACAGGTGTAGCTGACTTCTCAAAGTCCCAAGAGTGTCCTTTTCCAAATATCTTTCTCAGGAGCCCTACCTTGCAGGACCTACTCCTCCCCTTTCCCCCTTGCCCATCTGACATGCTTTCCATGCCAGCAGGGTATGGCAGTGTCCGGGCCTTTCCACAGCTGGAGTCCATCTATACCTGGATCAGTCTGCAGGGGCTTCAGTACTGCCCACCACAGCCAACTCACAAGTTACTCCCACCTCCTAGGGGGCCTCTTCTCCGAGATCTGCCCAGGTCCTGGAAAAGTACAGTGAGGGATGATGGGACTTTGATACAAAGGGACAACCTTCTAATCTAATTGGAATGAGAAAAGTAGCCACGGCTCTACCCAAGGTGGGTTTGGTGGTGATGTTTCCTTGGGAGGAAGTACATTAGCACGCCAGCAATTATAGAAGAGACACTACTTCCAGCAAACAAGCTCAAGTATTCTACCTTGGAGCTGGGTGTTTTCTGGCAGAGGTCATTTTGTTCGTGTGTGTGTGTGTGTGTGTGTGTGTGTGTCTGCGCGCGCGTGTGTGTGCGCAAGAGAGAGGGAGAGAGAGAGAGAGAGAGAGAGAAGGAGAGGAGATACCACAGTTCTGCTGTATCCTGTCAAAACCAAAACCAAGTAGGAGAGCATGTAGAATAAGAATTCCTTTAGTCTTGGTGAGGGCAAGAGATTCTAATCCAGAGAGAAACAAAAGAGAAGATGGAGCACTCTCCCAACGTGAGGACAGTATTTCTGATGCCACACTTCCTATATAACTGTGGTAAGGAATGGAAGATTTTGCCTGTGCAGAAAAGTGGTCTATCTGGCTCCCTCCACCAGCATGCACTTCTCCTCATATCACATTGTTTTCTTACTACTACTGTATAAACCTAGATGTCCCCTTCATCAGTTACGTATTCACTAGAGGAACAGCTTTACATAATATTCGTTATAGATGTGCACCCCAAGATTCATGCACTCATAGGTGGGGCATTTCAGAGGTGACTGAATCATGGGTGTGTGACACTGGATCATGAGAGTGTGCTACGGGATTAGTCCACGGATAAATTTAAAGCTGAGTGTGTTGTTAGGAGGCGAAGCCTGGTAGGAAGAGGTGGATCACTGTAGGTGTGGCCTATAACAGTATACATCCCTTTTCTTCCCTTCATTCCCCTGTTTCCTGTCTTCCCTACCATGGACTGTTTCTCCCCGGACATGCCACTCTGTCATGTCATCCTGCCTTGGAGCCAGCCTGCTATGGACTGGACCTCTACAAAGAGTAAGCTAAAATAAACCTTTCCTCATTTATCTTGTGGGTATCAGGTATTTTGTCTCAGCAAAAAGAAAGTAACTAAGACTAGATAGATAGATAGATAGATAGATAGATAGATAGATAGATAGAGATATAGATACATAGATATAGATGGGATTTACTAAGTAGGTTTACAATGGCCACCTGCAGAATCAGGAGTGGAAGAATGCAAAATGGCTGTCTGGGCACTGAAGAGTTGAAGGTTCCAGTTGCAACTCTGAGACCTGGGAGCTCACTGCAGAATCTAGTGCAAATCTGTGTCAGAAAGGTGAAGGGTCTACATTGAAAGGCTGAAGAATCTGCACTGGAAGCCAGCAGAAACTGGAGACAAATGTCTGAAGATGATGGCGAAAACTAGGACTCCTCAAAAAAAAAAAAAAACAAAAAACAAAAAAGCAAAAATGAAGGACTTTCTTCTTCCTTCCTTTTCTATTCCATGCAGGGTACAAGTCTATTGCTTGGTGCCACCCACAACTGGTGAGGGTCTTTCCTCCTCATTTTGGGGCCTACATGTCAGTCATTTGCAGACAGACCCAGAACTGTGCTCCACTAATAAGATAAGCATTTCTTAATCCATTTAAGTTGACATCACCATTAACTATCACATCCCTCATAATGGGACTCATAGGGACTGTTTTTTATGTCACCTTCACATGGAAAATTAAGTTTCATTGACAGCTCAAAAGTCTACCATCCAGGAACTTTCTACTTCTGCCTCCCACTTCCATCTCTATCATTTCCATCTTTCCCTTTGTCTTTTCATGTATTGGTCTTTCTTATATATACCTACTTTACTGAATAACATCAACCCCCAGTTTCTCTACTTCTACATTCTAATTCCATGAGGTAGTGTTTCTTTTCCAACTTTATTTGTTCTCCATTTCCATTGTCTTCCCTAATCTGCATTCTCTCTTGCTGCCCTGTTTCCAAGTTTAATCTCAGTGAAATGTGCTAAGTTTGGATCATGGGTGTCTCTCAAAGGCCCATGTGTTGAAGGCTTGGTCTCCAGCCAGTGACACTGGTGAGAAGTGACAGAACCCTTTGATAGGTTGTTCTAGTGTGAGGTCTTTTGGTCATTGGCGGCATGCCATCGAAGGGGACTTGGGAACTGCAGGCCCTTCCTTCTTTTCTCTTTCACTTCTTGACCATAAGATGAGTAGTTTTCCTCTGCACATATTTCTGCCATGATGTTCTTCCTTTCGCCCAGAAACAAGGCCAATTAATAATGGACAGAAACCTCTAAAACTGAGCAAAAATGTTTTTATTTTATAAGTTGTTTTCTCTCAGGCATTTCTTATAGTCACAAAAAGGAAAGGTGATTAATATGAAGAGATATGCTCCTTTTTATTTTGTTTTCATTTAAGCTTGAATCAAAATTATTACCTATCAAAAATCCTACATCCCTCCAGAATCAGTGTGCGTGTATAACATAATGTGTCCTCTCATGCGAGGTCATCAACCAGATGTATTACCAAAACCATATTCAACTCACATTTTACTGAGTACTTACTTTGTACTAGGCATTGTGTTCCGTTCTGGGTTTATAGAGATGAATATGGCAATGTCACTACCATTAAGAATGCAGCAGACTAGGGGTAGGGGAAAGGGAAGAGCAGACAATAAAACAAAGTAACACAACAATGCTGTAAAAGGGATGTGTAAAAGGTGCTTAGGAAATAAGAATGATGTTTACATCTCATTATAGGTGTGTATATGGAATATGGGGGCCATGAGATACTTTAGCAGAAGATGATAATTCAACTAAGTTTTCTAAAATAACTAGGAGAATTCCAGGAAACCAAGAATTGGAGAAATATGTAGAAGATGAATAATTTACTTTGAATTGTTCATTTGTGTCTTTATTTCCTTGTAACAACATGATTTTGGGGGCTGATACTATAAGACAGTTCCAGAAATCAGAAAGTTTGTCTTCATGGTCGCTCTAGGGATAATTCTGATTGCCTCTGCTGGATTGTGTGTCTACCCCTGCAACAATCACTGGGCCACGCAGGTGGTGTATTCTAATTGGCCATCTTGGGTAAAGTACTCACATCTGAATTTTTTTTTTTTTTTGGTGGTGCCGGGGATCGAACTCAGGGCCTTGTGCTTGCAAGGCAAGCACCCTAATCACTGAGCTAAATCCCCAGCCCTCACATCTGAATTTTTGAAGAAAGAGGGAAGTGTGCATATTTAACAAGAAATGTATAGTTCCTAAAGGTTAAGATACCAGGGAAGATGTGGACAAAAGTAACATGTCAACTCCATGTATGCAAGCATTTTTTTAATATAAAATGATATACCAAACTGTGAAAAAAAAAACTTGCTTTGCAAAATCACACTCTAAAACCAAAAGGCTTGTAGATTAAAAAAATAAAGAATACTCAAAATTTATGCAATTACATAAGCAGAGGATTAACAAAATTTTGAAAATTAATATAGCAGGCGATGACTTGAACAGGTCAGACACACAGTTTGATAGGTCTAGAGGACACCTCTGGGGATATGAAAAATTCAAGAAACTAACAGGAAATTGTGGCTTGCAAGAGCTGAGAAAACACAAATGAAAGAGGAACTTTAAGACAGTGAGGCTGCCATTAAGGTGGGCCCAGGAAGAAGTTCAATCTGCCTAAGGCAAGAACCATGTACGTTTACCTCCTTAGCGACGAAGCCCTGGGTGCAGAACTTCACTTTTAATCTTTTCAAAATAAATCTAAGAGTGCCTGACTTGCAGCAGCCAAGTTGGAGGCTTTGTTTCTTTCAGGCCGAAGGTTACAATTCTAGTCTGATACAACTTTTACATTACATTGACATTGTCCCAGTATTTGCAATTGCATGTAAGCTATTTGTTGTAGAAAATGCATTATAGCAGAAGCAATCTTATATACATATCACTTATCAAATACTTATCAAGCACCTGTAATTGAATCCTGTCGCATGTTTTAAAATTTTGATTATTTGGTAAGGACTATATTTATACCTCTGGTAGGATATTTCCCCTGAACTCCAGGCACTTATCCAGAAATCTTCTCGATGTCTTCACACGGATGACTAAAAGAAATCTCAAACTTACCTAATACAAAGCCAAACTCCTGATATTTGCCCTAGGTTTGCGCTTTCTGAGGCCTTCCTCATCTTGTTTACTAGAAACTCCATCCATACTGAAGCTCAATCTAAAAAAATTTAAGTCATTTTAAATTATCTCTTTCTGTTACACATCACATCCAATTGATTAGCAAATCCGGTCCATTCTACTTGCAAAACACATCTAGAACCCGATCACTTCCCACGGCCTGTACTTCTCGCATCCTTGTCCAGCTACCAAGCATTTCTGTGGTATTACAAATAGCCCAACTGTTGTCCTTACGTATACTCTTTATTGCATATCATCTATTCTCCCGCAGTAGTTGGAATGAACCTTTAAAAATATAACACAAAATATATCATTCATCTGTTGAAAATCTCCATTGTCTCTCTGCCTCCCTCTTAGCAAAAAACCTAATTCTTATAACGGTCAATTAGGCCCTGTATAATCTAGCCCCTGCCATCTTTCTAACTCTGCTCTCTTCCACTCTCCCTGATATACCCCACTCTTTGTGCTGGCCTCCCTGCTGTTCCTGTCACAGACAAGGCTGTGCACCGGTCGTTCCCTCTGCCAAGAATTCTATTCTCTTAGGTATTGCTTTGGCTCACTCTTACCTCTGTTTTGCTTGTCTTTAAGAATCATTTTTCAGTGAGGTCTTCTCTTACTACCCTACTTGAAATAAGGACTTTCTCACAAAAACCTTCAGCATTCCATGTCTTCCACGCCTGCTTCATTTTTCCCTGTGGCTCATCATCACTGTCTGGCATACTAAATATCGTATTCATTTCTTTCTTCATTTTCTGTTCTCTACTTCTATAATATAAACTCTGTGAAAGCATGTGTTTCTGTTTCGTTCCATGTGGCTTCAGTAATACTTAGACTATTCTCTGGCATGTAGTAGGCACTCAGGAAATATTTGAGTTCATATTAGCCTATTATATACTAGACACTGCTCTATTTTTTATTTATTTATTTATTCTTTTGGTGCTGGGGATTGAACTCAGGGCCTTGCATTTCCTAGGCAAGCACTCTAACTGCTGAGCTAAATCCCCTGCCTCTAGAGACTGCTCTAGGCATCAGGAATACAGCAGTAAATGAAAGGTAACACCGCTTTCATCCTGTAGCCACGTGGTGGTGTTTGGTCAACTCCCTAGACACCAGCTAGTAGACAGAAACACCTCTTTTGGTTTCATTTGCCCTATTCTGTATGGACAAGCAAAGTTGTTATGCTTAAGGGAACAAATAGTGAAGATGATATAATAAATATTCCTTTACATAATATTTGGAAGTTGTACAAAGTCTACTTGATTGTTGCTTGATTTTTTAAAATATCTCAAAGGCCTATTTAATTACTAAGTCTGATTCCATTCTGCCTTTCTTCTCAGTGGGTAGTTCTATAGCATCTTAGCATTAAACTGTCATAAGTTCACTGCAAATCTGTCTTGTCATGGAAACATTCCCTTCTTATTATCACCTGACATAAAAGAAAGGGTCTGAAAAGTAAAATTACAGTGAGGCTGCATGGCACTGAAATACCATGGTCATAATTACAGAGTAGTTTGCTAGTGTCATGGGGCAGAGCATAATTAAATAGCAAATGAAGTAGGGAGAGAGGATGTGTTGTGAGCCCAGAGGAAGAGCAAGAACTGGTGGTTGGAGTGTCTGGGTCTAAGTGGTGGGCATTTTGCAATTGTAGTTCACTGAATATAACACTCTAAGAGTGGAAAATATAGCACCCTTAAGGACAAAGCCCTTAAAGTTCTGAGCTTCAGTTTCTTTACCAGTTAAATGGATGCAATAAGGATTTCTAAAAGAAATATCAAAGATACGTGCAAAGATCTTCACAAATGAATAATTCATGGTTCTTAATTTTTAAGGGATAATTGATTCTCTGTACATGCTTTTCCTATTTTCTTCCTTGATATATTACAGCATTCTTATCTGAAATTCCACATTTTCTCAAGGGTTCTACTCCAAGCCAAAATTTTCTTGGAGGAACAGTGGGCCGCTGGGGACTCCTATGGTGATAGTGGCAGCTGGCAGAAAGGAGCACTCTTGGAGCAGGAGTGTTTTGCTGTAGTCTGAACATCACACTACCTAACTTGCCAATAGAACGGAACTGCTCTCCCTGCAGCGGAGGAATGCTGGAGCAATCCTGCCTGGGTGGTAAAGGTTTTATCTTGAGTGGTGATTTTTGTGGATACTTAGGACTTCTCAATGAATCAATCTACAAATATTTTTAAGTACCTGTTAAATTCTGGGTCCTGAAAGAATGTAGGCTCTTGGGAGAGACTGCCTGGTGTTGAGTCCCTCCGCTATTCATTAGTCATATCACCTCTCTGGCCTCTACTTCCTCATCTGCAAAAATTGGGTCTGCTATAATCAGAGTAATTACTCACAGAATTATTGTGAAGTTTAAGTAAGATAATCTACATTAGCACTTCGCATAGTACTTGACACATTGTAGTCATTGAATGGATGCTTAGCTGTTATTATTTTGTTCTATAAGCATAGCTGGATAGAGGAAAGAAGCAAAATAAATTGAGGGAATTATTCCTGTCTCTAAGAAGCTAATAATCTATTTCAGAAGAGAAGGAATATACTAAAGAACAAGATAGAAATCACAAGATATTAGTTAAAGCTCTTTTATTTGCAAGCAACAGAAATAAACTTTGCCTTTGCCTTATTTAAAAGGAAAGATTGTATTGAACCAAATTCATTGTAATGATTCAAGAGTGTTCTGAAGACTCAAAAAAAAAAAAAAAAAAGTAAAACAAGTTCAACTGTCAGTTGGCAAGGACCCAAAGCAGGCTAGTCCCTGAAATTCAGTAACTAGAGCTTGGTATGAATTCTGGGTCACTTGAGTTCACTCAGTGCTGAATGTTTGTGACTCCCATATTCATTATGTTGAAACTTAGTCCTCAATATGACAGTATTAAGAAGTGGGGCTTTGGGGAAGTAATAAGGTCATGAATGGTATTAGTGCCCAGAGAGCTCTTTGCCTCTTCTAACGTGTGAGGACGCAGCAAGAAGATGGTGGTCTATGCACCAGAAAATAGGCCTTCATTGAACCCCAAATAGTTCAGCAACCTGATCTTTTATGTCTGAGCCTCCATATAGTAATGTTTTTGTTGTTTTTGAGCTACCTAGCTCACGGTATATTTTTTATAGCAGCCTGAACAGACAAAGACAGTCTGTAAGGTGACTTCAGTTCTAAGAGCTCCCAATTTCTGTGTCTCTGTGTCTCAAGTTTCTAATTCCCAGGAAGGAGAACATGACTGGCCAGGCTTGTGTCCATTTTCTACCTCTGGATTAAGTACTTAGCATATGACCATGTGGGACATGGCAAGCCACAGGTATACCACCATCTATGGAAATCTCTCCCCAGATGTTATCGCGAACTCCTAGAATATTTGGCACCTTGTTAGCTCACTGCCTTTCTCTTTTACAGTGACCTACATTCTGACCTCCTTGCTTTGCTTAAGAGCCAGATATGCTATGCCTCAGGAACTTAATACTTGCTATTTTCTCTACTTGTCATATTCACATCTTAGATGAATCACTTCCTTATCTTCTTCAAGTATTTATTCAAATATTATCTTTTCAAAAGGCCTTCCCTAATAAAGTTATTTAAAGTTTCAACGCCCTCCCATACATGTACACACTTCTGCTTTCCCCTTCTCTCTTTTATTCTTCTCTGGTAGTAATCATAATCTTTCAGTATCAGTTAGCTATTGCTGTATAACAAAAACACCAAAAATTCAGTGGCTTAAATGACAAATATTTTATTTAGCTCACGATACTGTGGATTGGTTGACTAGCTATTCCAGACTGTACTGATGGGACTGGTGTCTTCTGGGTTTGCTCATGTATCCATGGCTAGCTGGCAGATCAGCTGCTGATTGGATGATCGAGAATGACCTCATTCACACTTCCAGTGTTTGTCAGGCTGTCAGCTAGGGCACCTCTGTTTTCTTCCCTGTAACTTTGACATTTTCTAGCAGGCTTCCTTTGATTCATTCACATGGTGGTCTCAGGATTCCAGGAGTAGTAAGGGAGCAAGTCTCAGTGAGCCAGTGCTTTTCAAACTTCTGCTTTCGTTTGTGTTTTATTTGCTAACATTCGATTGGCCAGAGCAAGTTGTACTGTCAGTCTAGATTTAAGGATTGAAAAATAGACTCCAATTTTTGGTGCTAAAGAAAATACAGTTATCCTGCTAAATAACAAAGTAAAAGAGTGTACATACAAAGACTGGAAGAATTTATGCCCATATTTGCAAAGTTAATTTCTGGTGCATGCAAGTAACATATCATGTAATTCAATGATTTTTTTTTTCTTTGTTGTAAAGATGACTCTTCATTCCTGAATTCAGGGCACAAAAATAATGGTGAGTAGAAGGGATTTTTGTGGAATGACCAGTTTCAATCCCTTTACCCACACTGAAGAAAGGATAGCTGTTTATATAAGAATATTTCCTTCTAATCAGCCTATCGGTTGCTACATTTTTATGTTAGAGCTTCTGTGCAGTCTTTTACCTGTTTTAATAGCACAGTGTGTTAACTATCCCAGGAATTTTACCGACAAAATCAACATCCCACATGAACATTTAAATAAATGTAAATCAACCTAATGGCCTCTTCAAGTGGGAGCATTATCATGCAGTGAACATTTGCTGTAACCAATAGTACATATGCAAATGAGGTTTTAATTTTGATATACTTTACTTGGACCTATCTTCATCTCAGTGCAAATATAATGTATCATTAAAGCTGAATCAATCTATTTTCTGATGTGCTTAATACTGATATAGACAATGAGACTCAACTTTTATAATACCAGGTATTCTATTTTGCTCACCAGCTCTCCACCCCCAGTACAGAATGTTATTTTAAGGATAGGGACATAATGTCTTGCCCTCCTACATTTTTCATTCTTTTTTCTTCCCCAACCATCATCTACCCTCCCACTTTCCCTCAATTTTACCACAGAATTTTTTTTGTTTGTAAGGTTAATTATAAGGGTTCAGTGCTGTCATTACTCTCTATCAACTCTTACTTGACTTTCTAAGAAAAATAAGGGAAGGAAGGAAGGGAGGAAGGAAGGAAGAAAGGAAGGAACAAAAGAAGGAAGGAAGGAAGGGAGGGACGGAATAAGGAAGGAAGGAAGGAAGAAGGAAGGGAGGGAGGGAAGAGGGAAGGAAGGAAGAAAGAATGGAAGAAAGGAAGAGGGAAAGGAAGGGAAGGGAAGGGAAGGGAAGGAGACAGAGGGAGTTATGGCAGGCAAACTGGATTAATTGATCATTTGCTCTATACCAGACATTAAAACTTTAGACTAGTCCTGTGAAGCAGATATTATTATCCCCATCTTATAGTAAAGGAAAGATGTTAAGTAATTTATCAAAGATCAGAAAATTATTAAATAGGCATTGCCCCTAAGTCTGTGGGAACATTGTTTTCTCAAGCCTTAACAAAGTGGCCTGGATCAGTTTTGAGGATGTTATTTACAATCCTTCCTGGAAAGTAATCAGCATTTCTGACAACATGTTTAAGCATTTTTTTTCTGATGGCTGTTGATGAGATTTAAAGATCTATATTGGTCAGGGATCTTCAAAAAACAGAATTAATTTGAGATACAGATAGTTGCAGATACAGATCAACAGAAAGAGATTGACTTATTACAGGAATTGGCTCACAAGAGTATGGGGAGCTGAGAAGTTACATGATCTGCTATCTGCAAGCTGGAGAAGTAAAATGTAGTACATTTATACAAAGGAATACTACACCGTAATAAAAGAAAGGGACTACTACTACATGCCAAAACATAGGCAATGCCCACAGACTTGTTTATTTTGGTAGAGGCAAGAAGGCCAAGCACAAAAGAGGACATATGGTGTGATTTCATTGATATGATATTCAC
>PVJO010012852.1:0-53913 GCA_004026905.1 Hystrix cristata | reverse complement strand
AATGCTAAAAATAAAACTAAAGTTTTAAAACTATATACAAACA
Organism: Hystrix cristata; assembly: GCA_004026905.1. Lineage (NCBI taxonomy): Eukaryota > Metazoa > Chordata > Mammalia > Rodentia > Hystricidae > Hystrix > Hystrix cristata. Next base: position 53,870 of record PVJO010012852.1, on the reverse strand, counting down.
CCTTTCGGAATATGGGGATAAAGAGAATATGAAAAGCAAAAATCCATTACTTAACTACATAAAAGATCTAAACTCTTACGTCATAAACAACAAACAATCCATAGATTAGTAGAAAAATGATGGCACATAGTATACTGATTTATACAGTAATTAATACTCAATGTATGTCATTTACATGCACAAAGTATAATAAAGAACAGTAAGCAGAGAATAATGCAATTACCACAAAAAGAAATACAAGTGGCTAAATACATTGATGAAAAAATACTCAAATTTAAAAATTAGAGAAATGAAAATTGATACAAAAATGAAGCTGGCAGTGGCACATGCTTATAATCACAGCACTCTGAGAGGCAGAGGCGGGAGGGTTTGAGTTTGAGCAGGCAACTTAGTGACACTCTGAAAATGCAAAATTGGCTGGGACGAAGCTCAGTGTGAAGCCTGAGTTCAATTCCCAGTACCACCATTACCAGAAAAACAAAAACAAAAACAAAACACAAGGACGACAACAAAGTGAAATAGCACTATTTTGTTAGATGGGCAGGTATTCAGGGATTTTTAATTTCTAGTGTTAGTAACACTGCACGGTAAGTTGGCAAGTCTCATAAACTGCTGGCAAACTTCGTCTTAAAAAACATGTACAAGTTTAAAAACATATATACATGACTACTAATTATAGAACCATCCCAATAGTAAATTCTATTATTTCCCAAGAATAATTAATGTACCGACATTCTGATAAATCCATACATTAGAAGTGAAGCCATTAAGGTAAAAGGCAGCGAATATGCATCAACTCTGACCTATGTCTAAAACTCCTTTGTGGAAAAAACCTTTTTACCGAAGCTGTATGTAGTCATATGTTGCTCAGTGATGGGACAAGAAATGCAGCGGGACCATTTCTTTCCTGTGTAAACATCATTTACACAAAGGAAGACAGCTACAACCTAAGCGACGGTAACGCAGTTGTATATGCAGTCTATCATGACCAAACATTACATGGCAGGTAACTATAAAGATCCCTGTTAAAGTAAAAATTCTACAAATACAATCCCATGAACATAAAAAAGGCCTGAGGGAAAAATCAAACTGGCTATCTATGAAAATTAGGTTAGATTAAAAAGTGAGACTATCACATTTTGTATACTTTCTATTTAAGGGTACATGACTTTAATTCCAATTCATAATGATAGTATTTTTGAAATTATCTAAGGTTATCCCTTTACAAAAAAGGGAAAGTTGAACTCTAGCCAATAATTTCAGGCAATCTAGCTCTATTAGCACAGCTTTTTAGTTCCAACTATATTCCTCAAAATCTTTCACTTCTCTATCAATTCAGCCTCACCACCCCAATTCATACTCACGTTCTCCCTGAATATGCCACTTCATAAGATTTAAGCTTCTTGAAGCCAGATCACCTTTTATAATTATGCATCTCCCAAAATGTTCTAAGTACTTAGAATATATTTGCTAAATTTAGTGTACATTTATTGACATGCTGCATTGTGTATATTTTAAAAATCTGTATTAGTGCCTATTTTTGCTACCTGCTTTATTTGGAAGCTCTAAGGCACATTGATACAGTTTTTTTTGTTTTTTTTTTTTGTTTTTGTTTTTGTTTTTTTTAGTAGTTTGGTGTTTTTCCCCTTTCCAATCAATAGCCCATCTAGACTACGGTATTTTCCCAGATTGTACCTGAAAAGACAGACTCAAACTCAAAGAAGACAAAAGCCCTTTTCTCTTTTCAGGAAACTGTGAGCTGTTGAGGTAAAACAATAGGGTTCAAAGCTGAATTTACTGGGTGCTAGTTAAATCTATAAGCATCTGCCAGAAAGATGAAGATTGAATGTGACAGTGTAAATTCTTTCTTTCTCTAGATTGGTCCTTCCCATCTCCCATGTATTCTGAGCAGCTTTTCCAATCAGCACTAAGACCTCAGAAGAGTTCCACTGCAAAACACACCCCTGTGACTACAAGTACTGCTCTTGCTTTACCAAGATCTCTTCGTCCTTACTGATCCTGTGACTTGTTTTATTCAGATCCGTGACCTCTTCCCATGTTTCTTCCCGTTTCTGTGTATCCCCAAATGTACTTACAGGGTCTTTGAGCCGAAGTAGAAACATTCCTCAGAGTACAGAAAATTCTGTCCTACTCTATCATCCAAGATACTTCTTTCTGCTGAAATTATCCTTAACCAGTTCTCTCAGGCTTCATAGTCATGTAATAATTTAGTGGTATGAGCAAAAAAAAAAAATCTTTTCTGCAGACTTTAAGGGAAGGTAAACCTCTTTGCCAGAGATCCTTAGAAATCCCTTTTTGCATCTTATTTGCCTAAGTGTACTAAATTACCAAGTCCTAAACCAAGTTCTGGCAAAAAGAATGCCTTGGCCTGCTTGATTTATAAGTTCCTAAGGGAATGGGATCCTGAGCCAGGCAATCAAGTCTACTTTCTCGGGACAAGGCCAGCTATTCCTGAATCACTTGGGTTCAAGCAAAGTGGTAGAGAAATTTGATAGAGAACTATTTGGAAAAATAATGAATGGTGGCTACATTATTACAGATAATCGGTAACATTTGCATAACTACTATTTACAATTAGTAAAATGAGACATCAGTGAAAAATGTTCCCAAATTCTCTCAGACTGTATGACCCCATGGCAGTGATCACTGCCAGCCACCTAGTGAACACAATGCACATTTCTGAAGATGCCCTCTTACAACAGAAGAGCCTCAGTTCTCTCATGGGCTTTTCTAAAACAGAGAATATGGATTTCTAATTTGAAGACATTTCTGGTTTGAAGCCATTCTGAAAGGATCAGAAATGACATCCATGAGAATTCAGTCTTATGCAAAAACCCAAAAGAAAGTTTGCATACCATATTTAAATGACTGAGAATAAAAATTAGTGTTCTGAGGGAAAAAAATTACTTCCACAGTAAACTCAGAATTTCTTTAATTTGAATAGGATGTTGCCATAAATGCTACTGTAACTACCTATATTCCAACCACTATAAATACCTAAGTCAGCACTTTTAGAATTCTCAAACCAGTTGTCAGCCAATTTAATATTTACAGCCAAAACACATGTATGACTTACTAAACTGAGTGTATGTTCCAGAATCATTAGCCATCAACACCACCTTGGAAATTGTAAGGTTAAATTTGGCCTCCAGTCTGACCACCTAAAAGTCAAAAGCACCTGACTTCAGAGAGAGCCAATATTTCACAGATCTGACCTGTCATACATGAAAATCATTAGCAAGATTCAATAGGTCTTTTCAGATCCCACACGCAAGTTTAGGACACAGAAGAGACTGAAAGAGCAACGTAGAGGTTAAGATTTAGAAACAGAAAAGAAAGGCAATACGTAAGAGACGAAATGACCCATTTGACAAAGTAAAACGTTATTCTGAATAATTTGGATATAAAAGGGCCAGTTCCGTCCCATGTGCCTCAAATTCTATGTACTGAACTGCATTAAGGAATGTTTTTCTAAGCAAAACATAAAATTTAAACGATTACAATAAAATGATTCAGGAGTGTCACAGACAACCTGGAGTGAAGAACTGTCTGCCACGATCAGGTAAATGCTGCGAACAATCACAGGACCTCCTCCCTCTTTTTCAGACTTGACACAACTTTTCAACGGTATTGATGCAGACTCTACATGCCTTGAGAAGGAAGACCAAGGTATTTTATAGCAGGATGGAGAGGTATCTGAAAGCAGACTGTACCCATAACAAACTCCTCTTGAGTAGTCGTACTTGCAGGTTCTAGTTCTATGAGATCATGCATTTAATGGACATATGCCAATTATGTCTGTTCACCTTACTTCTGAATGGCTTTTCCTGATATAATAACTGTGGCGGTGACCACATGATCTCCTGCCTCTCAAACTAAACAGTTTAAGGGAAAAAAATATTCCTTTGACACATAGATTGGATGGCGGGGGTTGGGAGTGTTCCATAAAAGCAGCATGGCTATTTAAGAATTCTTTTGTGGAACTGATGTGAATGTTGAGTGGAAAAAGAAGTCTCTGTCCTTCTGAAAGAGTACTATATGGATAACAGAGGCTCTAAGACAGTGGTGGTCACTTTTAGAGCATTCACATTATACCTGCGTGAAAGTCATCATACGGGAAAGCAAATCCGAGAAGTACATGTTGGAGTTCGGTCTCACTCCTTTAACTTTTACTCTAGTCAAAAAAATTTCTACTCAGATTTCTAAACTCTCACTGACTGACATTTTCTGCTTTTCTGACTGAACATGACACTGATGTAGATTTTTAGAATCACAACATGGTAGGGTACATGAAAGAAACTATGCCTTTCACAGTGATAAAAGCTGCAACCAAAGTCCTCATATAACCAGCTTACAGGGTAAATACGTAAAATGTTGTACGATTTCATGGCCCATAAAACTAATCCACATTTTTAGAATGACGCCCAATACTCTATAAATTCTCAATGTTGGCTTTTACAATGTATCACAAAATACTAATCTCTTATCACCCAAAGCACAAAGCATAACAAAATCTAAGTGAACGAACTCTTACAAACCCTCTGCTTAATGAACTCTGAATGAAGGCAACTAATATCCTCAGAAGAAATCCCCATTATCATTTTAGTATTAGTTTATGCTCTATTTCTTTCCGAAAAGTGATGGGATGTGCCTTTGTCAAACTGCATAAAAACATGGGTTGAATCTTGGTCTTATCAACTAATACAAGCCTCTCTGAACCTACTTCCTGGGTGTAGAGATTCAGAGGTGGTAAAGTAGGTCAGTGTACAGAAGCACCTAGGAGTGTGCCGCACACTAAGCGCACCGTATGATTTACTATTTCAGAAAAATAATTTTAATATTACCTACCAGTTTGTGTAACTGGTTATTTCATAAAATTCTTGTTGATTCCTCCAAATATAATTCTTTCACATTTAAGAACTTGAATAGCAAATACTGTTCTATGTAACACAAAATGCTAAATAGAAAATGTCAAGACATGACAGATTTCACCATCATCAAATAGCTTATTTAAAAGTAATGCCAAAATTGGAACCCTAGTTTCCAAAAAATAGAAGTAACAAAATAATATATTGCTCATGTTCTCTGTCCAAACACTACATAAATTTTAACATAAATCCAATATTTGAGGCAAGTAAAACTATTGTGAAAATGTACCGGAAAATATTTTAAAAGCTGGTATGAAGTTTAACATATCCTTCAAAAGTAAAATTGCTTTCTTTTCTTGAAGACAATAGAGACTAAACATAAAACCTTGTGATTTGGTACAGACTGAACCTATAATACTGTTCTACAAATAAAAAAAGCAAACATTCAAGTATCTCTAATCTTTAAGTATTTAACTTTATGAAAGCTGAACTTCAGGTGTAATGCCAGAAATTGAAGTGCAAAAGATTTTTCCATAAACGGTTTCTTTGTATGGCTCTATTTTATAGCCTGTTACAAGTAGGAGGGGGATTGATGTATGCAATTTTCTGTAAGAGAATTAAATTTTGTTATCTATTTAAGAAGGAAAATAGCAGGGTTGGGGATTTAGCTCAGTAGTAGACCACTTGCCTACCAAATGTAAAGCCCTAAATTTGATCCTCAGTACCAGCCCCCAAAAGAAGTAGAACAGAAAACTTAATGAAAAAAAACCCAAACATCTAAAATGAGTAAGGAAATTCTGTGATCCGCACAGAACTCAGAATGTTATCAGATATATAATAAACCAAAATGCCAACACAATATTATCATGTAGCATATAAGTTAAGTCTTAGAGAAACCATTCTTCTACGTCCATCACACCTACTCTAAAACAAACTGGCAGTCAGACAAGAAATAAAACAGGTAAGTGTCCATCTTTACCAATTTATTTTATACAAAACAGTAGCAATGTAGAGTATGGGAATTATCTTCTGCTGCCACACAAGCAAGTTGTGAACATTCCAAGCCAATGTATACAATACAGTTTGGAGGAGAAGGCTAAACAATAGCATCACTCATGCTACTGAACATAGGAAATTTTTTATTTAAAAAGATTAAAAATTAGATAGCAATGTCTTCTAAATATTGCTCTCGTCATTGAAGACTAATGAAAAATAAAAAAATGTCTTTGTAAGTTTAAAAAAAAAAAGGAGAAACCAAGAGGCTGCTACAACACTGCCATATAGTCAAACCATCATACGCCAGTATTTGCATACTTGATAGCAGCATTATTTTTATGGAACCGTGTGCAGCTACATGTAGAAACACATCAAAGCAAAATACCATGGCAGTTATCAATCAAGACTGAAAAGGAAAACAAAAAATAACTAAGGTGAACACACTGTAAGATGAACATTTATGGAGAACGAGTCAGTATCTACATTCTTGGACTGTTCCATTCTGCCTCAATAAAAGTGTCAAACTCCACTGTCAATTGCTTTTTTGGTGGATTTGAGTTTTTCCAGTTCTTATTATACTGCATGCTTGGAACAAAGAGGGTGATAGTAAATCCTTCTACACAATGAACTTTAAGTAGACAGCTGAAAATAAACTTACTACTTGTAATACACACAAAAAAAAATACAAGATTTTTTATCTTCAATCAGTGTTTCCAAAAACTCGTTATCTTCGATATCGACCTCTTTCCCCTCGGTCTCTGTCCCGGTCACAAAGTCGCTCTCTCTCTCTTTCTCGGTCCCGCCCTCTATCTCGCTCTCTGTCTCTTCTATTATCTCTAGGGCGGTCTCGCTCCCGCTCCCGGTCTCTTTCACGGGGTCGACTTCTCCGACCACTGACAACAGCTTGTGTGCGACGAAGGAAATCATCCACTCTCATATCATAATCATGCTAGAAAACAAAAGAAATGAATTAGGCATGCCAAATATTTCAATGGAATTTGTGAGTCTGATTAAGAGAAGAAATTTTATAAAGATAGTGTTCAGAGCAAAAAGGATTTTGATGCCTAATTAAACATCTACAAAGGTACAAATCTCTTCATAGAAATCCTCTGCAATTTGGCTGACTTTTCCATCACTTTAATGAGATTTAGGCCAAAGTAATTACCTAACTATGACTGTCAACCATTATGCTTGCACGCTGCTGATTATGCTAAACATCACCAATGGGTTTTATGCAACAAGCTAACCTTTTTTACTCTCCTTCAACACTGCAAAATATAACAGAACTCTGCTCTTTTCATGTGAAATATTATGATTCAAATTTTCTTAAATTATTAATTATGAAATGTGATAAACTACAAAAAGATACATATTTCAGTAAAACTGAAGTCAGTTTCATACAGAGTTAACAATGCACTGAAAGATGAAGAGGACAAAGAAAAGTAGATGGAAGAACTGAGTAAGAAGCAAGGGAAAGCTGTGGCTACTTGATTGTTGCTCTAGGTTGATTTCTACTCTTAATTCTCAGCTCACCTTTATTTACTGAATTTGGTCTGTTTTCCAAAGTCAGCCTAAATGTACAGAACATGAGATTTAAAAAATGTAATCAGGGGTTGGGCATTTAGCTCAGTGGTTAGTGTTTTCTTAGCAAGCGCAAGGACCAGAGTTCGATCCCTGGCACCAAAAAAAAAAAAAAAAAAAAAAAAAAAAGATAATTCCACATTGTCTTTCATATATATAGATATATAGAACATATGCTAACCGAAGATTTACTATAAAGGTCCATAAAACAGAACTTGTTAAAATGGCAAGTATATTTCAGTACAAGATCTCCTATTTTAAAAAGCATGTTATCATTTGTAAAAGGCTTTTTAAGACATCACAACTCATCTAGTCAACTATGGTATCATCATACATAGGCTCTATTTTCCTTTCTTGTGTGACTGAAAACACCACTTTCAAGTCAGTCAAGATTTTCAAATTAGTTTATAGCACATTAAAGGTCCTAAATTTGATTTATTCTGAAGGCTTACACAAATTTTATGAGGATAAAGACAGAAATGAAAATCATACAAATGCCTCAAAGACAGGCTAGGAATCTAGCATTCTGACCAACTTCAAACAGGTGTATTCTTTATATTAGAGGGAAGAATAAAAAAAGTTTATTTGGCCCTGCAAAACAGTTAACATCCAGTGGGGGGTGTGTGTGTATGTGTTTTTTTTTAACGATACAACTACCTTCACATGCACAAAACTTAAAACCTACATGGATTATGCTTCCAGTAAGTATGAGAAGATAATTTTCAGTTTTTAAAATAAAAATACTACTGGAAAGAAAGTAGTAGTTAACAAACAACCCTTCTAGTATAATGAAAACCCAGGAACCTCACAACTAGATGTTGACTTCCACTGGGTTTGCAGGGATCAAAAAAGCTTTCATGTCAATCATATCAAATAATTACAACCAATTACTAGAGAGCAATTATTTTTCTCTATTCCTCAAGAATTGATTGTTTGCTAGCATTATCTTAAGGGCTAGAGGTAAGGGAGAGGTAAAACAACAAGTTTTAACAAAATTTGGTACAAAGAACTAAATGAGACAAGATTATCTGTTAAAATGTACAATCTCTCCTCAAAAAATTCAGTCATACAAAGAAATAACCTAGGTACTACATACCTACAGCATTACCAAAGTTATATGTTAAGTTACTTAAATTTAAGTAGTCTATGATTCAGTTAGTAAAAAAAAAAAAGAGAAATATAAATAACTCAAAGAACAACATCAGCCATTTTTAATAAAAACAAGCTGTGAATTACTCCAAGAGTCTGTCACTAACAGTAATCTGATGTCTCTATATTTAAATTACCTAGAGACATCACTAACCAAAACCTGGTTTTCCCACATTTAAATTACCTACAGAATTCTAAGTAGTTCCCTCACACCTCTGCCTTCCTGTGCACTTACTACGCGCTTATCTCTGTATCTTGCTTCATGTGGTACCGCATGATGTCCTGAGTAAGGGGGATGAGCCTGAGGAGGTGGAGCATGGTGCTGATAGTAAGGATGGTGCGGAGGCTGTTCCATTCCTGGATAAGGGGGCTAATAAATAAATAAAAATTACGTAAAAAATCACTTTCATAGGAATATACCAAATATCCTTGTACGAAACCCATTCTGAGAAGTCCCCTATCCGAACCACCAAACCCACTAATAATGGGTGCAGCCATTTACTTTGACATATTTAAGGCTCTTCAAAATATACTTTCTCCTGAAAAACAATGTATTTATAAGAAACTGTAATTACGTAACTTCTAAGACCTAACTTGTTTATAATTTTTCTAATCAAATCATTTAAATTCTAACAGAAAGAGAAAATTCTAATAGAACAGCATGGCATTTACTAAGAGCCAGGCACTACCCTAAGACTATTTCTCACTGGATTCTCACGATGACTCTACTGAGACAGATACTGTTAGTCCTATTTTTACAAAAGAGAAAAAGTGAGGTACCAAGAGATTAGCTAACCTACAATTACACTGCTAGTTACAGGGTACAGGGAAGACACAACATCGAGCATCGTGGTTCTAGTTTAGGTGACCTGGCTAAACACTGTGCACAAATTTATTCTCAACAACAAAAGGTAAAAGCGAATGAACCTTTAACATGGTAAAATGAAAGTTAGATAAAAGATCCCTTTTCACAGTGTCGAGTTCATATACTAAACGTCTTAATGTTTTTAACCTCACAAATTCCAAAGAAGTTTCATAATCTATCTGTACAGAGTAGTATAAAATGGTATATTTTTGAAGCAAAACGCGAGATGAAGAGGTCACGTAAGCAGTAGCATTTAAAATAAAAAGATAAACAGAATAAAGAAATAGAAACAGATACCTAAAACTACTAAGTATTTATCACTCACAAATTATGTTTTGGTTACCTTTAATATTATTCAAATGTACTCTAATAATACCCAGTTTTTATAAAGAAAGAAAATAGCTAAAAGTCAGGAATAACCAGAATTTAGTCAATTTTATTTTAAATACTTAAATTTACTGAACATTATATTAAGTACTGTGTACTTTTATAAATTCATCTTCTCAATAATTCCAAGGGGGTTTATAAAATTCCACTAAATGTTGAGCTCCTCTAGAATAGGCACAATGTCTCTGCAAAGTGAGTACTAGTTGTTTGATGAATCAAAGAATAAACAATGCCCACTGAATTTTACAGATAAGGAAAACTAAGAGATACAGTGTAAAATTTGTTTCAGATCACCAAACTGGAAAAAGATTGTATCTGAACCTCCAGGTAAATCTTGCACGAACCAAGCACTACCATAAAACGCTACTGAACATCTCCAATGACACAAATGCACTTACACAATTAACACAAACCCATCTACTAATTATTTAGTTTTAAAAATAGCATGCAATTATTTATTACCAAACATTTGTATTTTAAGTCTCTTAGCGCATTCAAAATATTAGGAACTGCAAATGAAGTTAATTGTAAAAACAGAGTAATACAAACCATTCCTTGCCATGGTGGTGGTGGTCCCATGTTATGAAATTCCCTCACATAATCATTGTAGGACTAAAATAAAAGATGATAATGTCAATAAAAATAAAAATCACTTCTGGGTTAAAAACAAATCAGACCCTGGTTTTATTTCATTAAATATGTAAAATTTAATGCTTACCCCATTTAAAAACACATCTCGGCGAACTCCTGAAAATCGTCTGTTGGGAATAAGATTTGTGAAACTAAATTCAGGTAATTCATAAACTAGTTCCAAGAATGTAATTCAAAGTGAAGCAAGAGTGAACCCAACTTACCTGTCTACTTCCTGGTATCTTGGATCCTTTAAATACCCTGTTCAAACATTAAGCATTTCAGTAAATCAAATTTATATTTTTTGTTATGGCAGCATAATTAACCTTCATTACCACTTGTTTGAATTCTTCTCATGAAATATGTACTTTAAGTAAAGCTATTATGAATATTCCACTTTCAAATTTTCTTCTTAATCTAGGAACTTCATGATCCTACAGAATTATAAACTTCTACAGAGATTTTTATAGACGTCTTCTAAGTTCATGATCCAAGTCTTGCTATATAGAAAATTTCTTCATTTTGCACCATAAAGAAGATGGCGACAGAGAAACTATCTTTTTTTTTTTTTTTTTTAATGGGGGTGTTGCAGGGTTGCGGTGATGCTGGGATCAAACTCAAGGCCTTGCACTTGCTAGGCAAGCACTCTACCACTGAGCAAAATCCCCAACCCCTTCAGAGACTATCTTGAAGACAAATGTAACAGGACCTCCTTAAAACAAATGTTTACCTTCTACCTTAAGTATATAGAGGCCTTGCTAAGTAAACCACAGATTACATTTTTTAAAAAAATGTATATTCAATGAGGAGGAACACAAAATTGCAAAAGTTGCATAAACGAAGTATACACATTTTAGATGAATGAATCCTGGTGATAAGAGGAAGAAATATCCACCCTCCCTTCTTTTAGTAAGAACCCAGCAAACTCAAATGTAAAAATATTTGGATGCTCGTGTTACTAGGGAAAAACTATTTGTACTAGTACAACAAAACATTCCATTTTAGAAAAAAAATGAGGCTTCTATCAAGATACTTGCTATGTGTCATAAAACTCACTGAACCCCCAATTTCTAGAGTTTTTGAAATGATCTACTTTCTTGATCGTGTCTATTTTTTAATTCTAGTAAAGAACAGACTAATTGAAAAGCTGCATTTAGATTATGACTTTTTCACTTTAAAAAATATAGCAGAGTTCCAGTTTCTAATTAAAGGCATATGTCATATGAAGCACTAATGGAACAAAAAGAAAACGTATTAGGTCACCATTTTCCCCAACTATAAACACATGTGCACATGAATTTCCATTTTGCAAAATAAGCAATTTCAGATAATTAACAGATTATGACACACGGGAATTTTAATAGCAGGAAGAATTACTAATGAGAGCTACTAAGGATTTTGTAAGGTTTAAGTAGTCACGCCCTAAATTTTTTTCACTTTTAAAACTATAGGATCACGGTGGAAATTTTTTGTTTTGTTTTGTTTAATTATTTTAAGTCAAATAGCTGCAGGATTATAAAATATTAACCTGGTCTCTGATGAAACTCAGGGGGATAGTCAATCCTTGGTTTCTTTCTGCTGTTATGAATATCATAATCTTCTGGTCGACGCCTACACAAATTAGACACATTAGAAATTAAACCAGAAACTGCCGGGAGAACAAGTAGTAAAGCAAAGAGTTTTTGATGGAGTAAGTACACAGAATAGCTCATTACTTTCTATAAATTAACTTACTTTTAGTAAGCAAATTATTTAACATTCCTAAACTTTAATTATTCAAATTCCTATGAACCAAACCTTAAACGTACTGCTCGAAGTAGGTATTCACTGCAATCTCATGCTATGATGAGATAACCGCAAAGAGTAATCTGATTAAAACAGATAAATCACATTTTAGTTGTCTAAACCAAAGTAAATGAGCTGTCCTCAAACTACTGTAAATATCTAGCTTAACAATTAAAACATTTTCCCAAATAAAGCTGCTATTTAAGTGAAAATGAAAAGAAAAATAACCCCATCATTACTATACAATAGGTAATTTAAAAATCTATATATTTAAACGTACTAATGTAATTTTATGTTACGTATAAATAAAATTAAGAATTTCTTCAGTATTTTCCTCTGCTTTGCACAAAATTATACTTGACAAATACAGAAAGTCTGATATTTAATGAGTTACAAGAAAAATTTAAAAATACTTTAAAAAACTAATTTCTTAATATTCCTTAATAACATTTATTCTTTCTGTATTTAATAACATTAAGGAGTTAAGAAAAATTTTTCCCAGTCTTATAATAAAATTGGCTTTCATAAATTGGCAAGTAACTGGTTACAAGTTTTAACAGAAGATAAAACTAGTTCAAACTGTATTGTTTAGAAGTAATTTTACTGTTTGCAGAGGACTGCTCTTTACTATCTTTCATAAGTCTTCGTGGTTAATATAAAACATTATAATATACTTCATTTACTTAGCATTTACTTAAAAGCTAAACAAACTCTTTAAAAATCCAAGATATTTAGGAAATAAATATATTTTTTACCCTTAATTTCAAATAAAAACTGTAATAACCTGTCATCACTATGTTTTTGGCTATTTCTCTGAATATTGTTTTTGTTAACTTTTGCAATACAACTTCACTCAAACTGTAAAATTAAGTGCAATAACCCCAAACCCCCCAACAGAAGAAAGAAACAGTTGCATCTACAACAAATAATACTAAGAAAATTAAAAGCTCGTTTAAGAAATAAACATACCGCTTTCTTGTAGTTTGGGGAGTGCATTTACGACCGGTATAAAACATGATAGTAACAGTTCATATAGTAGTCCAACTACTGACTTTAAGCTGTAAGCCACATACATAAATGGAGGCCCTGGCAGGCTTGAGAGAAGGTGTAGTGGTGTATAAGTATAGTTTGCAGTCCATTGCAAAACTGAGGTAAAAACTTCACTTGTATATACTGTATTGCACTGGAAACCTCTTAGCTTAAACTTCAAAAGACATCTTGGTGCTCAGTCCTTTTAGGCCAAAAGTAAGGGGGCTCTGCCAGGTGTCCTCCTACCTACTCGACAGTGTCCTTTTTAAGCTCACAGAAATGGGACTCTTGTTGGATTATCTGTACCTACCACAGGATGTTTCCACCAAAAGGAAACTTAACCAAAGGTTTCATCCCATCAACCACATCCAATAGTCTTTAGCAGAATATTTAGATTTAGCTGTATGCAAATCTACACAGGGGAAGGTGTTGGGTAGAAGGGCTTAAACCAGTCCTTTGCAAAGACTTCTCTCCAATTCTGCAACAAGTTAAACCCCCTTTTCCTGGAAAATGCTGTTTAGTTCATAAAGTAGTGATCAATAACCATGGCGATCCTCTAAAAACCACTTTAAGTCCACAGGTACTGCCAGCATCTGGAAAAGTTGTAAACAGACACAGCAACAGCCCTTCGTTTTGGTTTGTTGCCGGGTCTCCCAGGGCCACTTGATCCCCTCTGGAAAGAACCTATGGTTTTCAGAAGCTCAGCAAGATGCATGAATTCACTGGGTACATGTTAGAGAATATGTGGCAATGGGGTTAACACATCACGGTGACAAAATCTGAAACAGTCCCAGTAATGCTCCTCTTGAACATCAAAATAACTTAAAATATTTTATCCTCTAAATGAGGCGTCATCTTCTGAAAAAATATAAGTGATCCTTTATAAAAGTCCCATATTTGATAAGGTTTATCCAGAGACACACCTGAAAGAAAAGGCTTTTTACAAAACATTAACAATTGTTTCAAATAAAGACATCCTCCTCGTCCTCCTTTCTAGCCTGTTCTTAGCAACAAATGCCTACCTAATTTCATTTCTGTACTGCATTATCAGAGTGCTACTAAATCTAAACTGGTTATCACTGTTTTAACAAACTTTTCTTTTTTTTACATAAGGAAAGATCCCCATATTCCTCTTGAAAAATGACTGAGACCAAGGTGACCATGTGAAATCCTCAATGAAGCCACAAACTAGTCCATGCAGCTTGATTTGAGGATTTTCTCTTTCTTCTTTACCGCAGGGCAAACTTTTGACGAATCACATTCCTCCATCATGTTATCCTGATACATGTGCCTATTATCAGTCCAAAGAACGTTTCTAACCTTCCCACATCCCGGACTGGTTCTCGACGGGATGGACGTCCTCTTGATCTGGGCTGAGAATGCATTCTTCTCTTGTGACGCATTTTATGAATGACCTGATACAAGTCAATACTTTCATCGGGGGGAAAGAGAAGACAAAGCTGGGTTCCACATTCGAGTTCAATTTCCTAGAACAAGAAAGTAGTCATTTATAAGAAAAAAACAGAACTTTTTAAAAAACTTGCGTTTTCCTGATTTACGAGAACAAAAACTGACTTGGAGGATTTCTTCCCAAGAATGATCATGTGCGATTCCAGTAAGCTTTCAGATTTTATAAAACTTTTCATGTATTTATATAAAGGGTAGAAAGTTACAAAGTATAGCATCTCTACAGTTAAATACACAAATGTAGGTGCTTAAAACTAACAATCACCCTGGAAAATGAAAGGAATGTTTCTTTACGGAAAAGAGAGAAATATCAGAACAAAGTCATCCATCTTGATACAATGCAAGAAAAATAAATGACTGAGTGTGTGACAATAACAGTAATAGTCACAGACTGCTAAATCACTGAAATACACTACAGTAACAAAGGCAGACCAACCTATGGGCTATTAAATGGATTTTATTTTTAATTAATGTACCAAAATACATTAATTACAAAGTCAGATTATAACTTATTGTCTTTAAAATTTAATTTGCAACCACCAGCACTTTGAAATAATGGGGTAATGAAAACATAATATCACTTCTGGTTTAAAATTGTGCTTGGGAGCCAAGAGCTTCAAAGGTCTGAGTTTAGTTGAAACCACTACATACTTTCAATTTCATTTGTACACTTTAAAACCTGACAGTACTTTTAGAGATATACAGATAAACATTTATCTTTTCAGAGGATTACTTTCTATTCAGAAAACTTCAGTGAAGATGCTAAGTGGCAATTCTATAATATACATTTTATACAAAGAGAAAAACTACTTCCCATCAAGCTAACTTGTTTTAATCATTTTCCGTTCCATTCTACTACTAAAGTTCTCAGTTAGACATGGTGGCACACTCCTGTAACCTATACTACGGGAGGGTGAAGCAGAAGATCCCAGTTTGAGCCCAGCCTGGGCAACTCTGCAAGACCTTGTCTCAAAAAATTAAAAAAAGCCTGGGGGTGTAGGCAGTTCGGTGTGAAAGACCCAACCAGGTTTCATCCTCAGAACCACTAAATAAATAAATGCCATATAAAGCCAAATTTCAACATTAGTTATCTTATTAATCAGTCACAATGACAGTAGTTATACACTCCAAATATTATTCTCCCTTAACTTTTCATAATGTCTTTCTTTCAGAAGTGGTTTTAAAATGTCTTTCAATAAAGATTACTAGAATAGTTCACTTAGAGTACATGTTTTTCAAAGAATCACTCAAAACAAACCTGTCCATCACGTCCAATCTTTACTGGCTTATGTTCATTCCAAGGATTGGTGAGATGAGCCGACTTTGTAAAGGGTAATTCACGCCTAAATACAAAGTAGTATCAATTATATTCTTTCCCAGAATCCTCCAACAACCTTATACTACTTGAATAGCAAATTACCATGTTAATTGTAATTTAAATATAAATGAAATTTAAAGAATCACTGTACTGGTAGAGGGTATTCCACAGAAATTTCATTCAGAGACTACCTTTTTACATAGTCTCCACTGTTTCTCAAAACAAAAACAAAAACAAACTAAAAAAACCCCTACGTAACACACGTGCTCCTCGACTTATGAGGGTTAAAATTCACAGTAAATTGAAAACATCTCAAGTCAAAAATGTATTTAAGCCTGGTGTGGTGATGCACGCAGCAACTCACAAGGCTAAGGCAGGAGAATCATGAGTTTGAGGCCAGCCTGGGCAACTTAGTGAGACTATTTAAATTAAAATTTAAAAAAGAGGAGCAGAGATGTGGCTCAGTAGTACAGTGTTTCCCTAGAATGTTCCAGGCCCTGGTACTCTAATAACGTCCCCTCCAAGAAAAAGAAAAGAAAAGGGAAGGAAAGGGAAAGAGAAAGGAAGAAAAGCTAAGATTCAAAATGTTCAACCTATCAAACACCACAGCTCAGCAATGAATTATAATGCAGAGTTCTTGTTTACCCTAATGGTCATGTGGCTGATGGGTGGGGGTCACAGCTCACTGCCCAGCCCAGCATACACACCAAGAGTACGGTCTATTACTAATCTGGGGAAAGACCAACATTCAAAATGCCAGGTAAACTTTCTACAAAGTATCTATCACTTTGACATGGGAGTAAAGTTAAGAAAGTTGAGCCATCTCAAGTTGGGGATCATTTGTAGTGTGCTTAAGAACATGGACTTGAGAACTAAAACAATTTAGGTTTTAATAAAGCCCAGCTTTTTCCAACAGAGATACACTTGAGATTTTTTGTTTTATAAATGGGACATCACCATCTATTTCACTGTTGTTTATGCAGTTTGGAAATGTAATGCCACATAAAATTTTTCTCATATTCTTTGATTCTCTGTACTCAAAAATTTTTCTGACAAAAAGCATCTGAAGCTTAACTTGACTGTTAACATCAATCAAACAGAAGCATCCCTGTACCCTTGAGTAGGTCTATGGATTCTGTATTGTTAACAATCAGACGCTAGCAATGCAAGCGGTCTCGTGAGTGCACCTGAAGGAATTTGATCCTACTTATTATTAGATTCAAAAGGTATTTACATAAATCTAATGACCACCCTATCTGAAAAGGAATTCGTTTTTCCTTTCCTTTTTTTCCCTCTCTTCTGCAGTACTGGAGATTGAATCAGGGCCTTCGGAGTCTTGCTAAGTCACTCAGTTGCTCAGGGTGGGCTTGAACTTGCAATCCTCCTGCCCCAAACTCTAAAATGCTGGGATTACAAATATATACTGCTAGGGAAAATATTAACAATTACTGTTACCACGTCAGGCTAAGAAAAATATTATTAAAAATTACTGATACTGATAGCAAAAGCCCACATCTACCGATAGCAGAGTCTGGAGTATTTACATTTACTAAAGTTTAACCCGGCTGGGGTGGCATACAATTGTAATCCCAGGTCCCTGGGAGGCTCAGGAAGGTGAACGGTAAACCTGAGCCGGACTGTGCAACTGGGTAAGACCTTATCTCAAAACAAAAAAAGGAAGGAGGTGTAACTCAGTGGTAGAGTGCCCAGGGGTTTAATCTCCAGTACCATCTCCCCCAAAAAGATTTAATCCTTTTTAGTTGTGAGACCCAAACACAATTCTCCCTTTATATAGAAAACTTAAATTCAGTGTTCCAGTGACTTACACCAAGGAAGTATCAATGCACTAAATATCAAGTACCCTCCAGAACTGTTGAATATTATAAAGTTATACTTTAACAGAACTTGTAGGTATTAAAAAATTAAAATTATAGTTTTCTTTTAAAAACACCATTTCTAGGTCAATCTAAAACTAAAACAGTAAAAGCCCAAAGCTTTCTGCCCCAAATTTTATATTCGATAAAAATATGATGGACTATTTGGGTCTCTTACGTCTTCTATTGCTATATACTGTACATTCTCAACAAGTCAATAAAATAGCCATTAAGTTAAAGAGGAATATGAAAACTATTAAATCTATTAATAAATGAAACCCGTCTTCTAAAATTAAACAACAAATTTCCTTATCACTGTGAAAATGAAGTTTAATACAAGTAACAAAATCTTCTGCAATCTATTTAAAAATAGTCTCTTGTTGCCAAGAGAGCATCATGTCCCAAATACTGCACAATGGCACCAATACTATTTCCTTTTGCCTTTACAACCACATACACATGAAGATAAAAATGTTCATCATCTCTCTGCTAAAATAGTAATCGCCATCTTGTTCCACCAATAGATTGTCACCAAACTTTAATCTTTAAACTGTAACTACAACTTTATTTTCTATCAACAATACAGAGGGGTTGGGGATTTAGCTCAGTAGTAAAGTGCCTGCCTAGCAAGTCCAAGGACCTGAGTTCAATCTCCAGCACTAAAAAAAAAAAGAAAAATAAAAAGCCGGGAGACAGTATGTATAATCCAAAGATAACACTAACAATCTTACCATTCCAATATAGCACTCCAGCATTGTAACTATGTACTTTTATTCTCTTATAGTGTTCTGTTACTGCACAGGTGATTATTTCTGTGTATTAATGTTTAAGAGACATACCATAATTCACTCATCTAATTTTCTCTTTAGGAAAATTTAGATGGCTTCCTATTCTTCCTACAGAAAGTAATGACAGGATACTTATGCATAGTTTTTTGCTACCCTGTTAACAATCAAATTATACATTATTTCCACTCTTACCTTTGCTTATGTATCTTCAGTTGTCACTATCCTACAGTAAAAGTTTAGACTGTTCCACACTACTACTCATCTTTTGCCTTTTGTTCTTTTACACACTATTCCATAAAATAACATGGCTCCAACCCTAATCATATACTCCTCGATGGCTTCTTCCCATGTTCTACTTGTGCTAATGTGCTTGCCAGAGTATCATTTTTCCTTATTTTTATTTATTTATTTATTTATTTATTTATTTATTTATTTAGGGTGCTGGGGATGGAATGCAGGGCCTTGCACTTACTGGGCAAGTGCTTTACCATTGAGCAAAATAAAATTAACTTATAAGGTACATTTTCACCTACCATGAAAAGCTGACTTCATTTGCCTTTTTTTTTGCTGGGGACTGAACTCAGGACCTTGTGCTTTACCACTTTATTATTCCTAAAAGAAGTGGTAATAACTCAGTGTTCAAAATAAGACTCATTATTTTTTTCTTTCAATGTACTTTTATTTTTATTAATATATGTCCGCAATATATGATTACATTCATCGTGGGGAACTGGTACCTGTACACAACGCATTTTAATTCTTTTTATGTTCCCTTCCCTTCCATCTTTTGGTCCCCTTCCCATTTGCATAAAATCTCCCTCTTTCCTATTATCTATTTTTTATTTTGCTCTTTACTTATACTTCGGGTTTCGCACATTAAGAAAAACCACATGATATTTAAGTTAGTATGCCTGACTTATTTCATTTAACGTTAGGGTCTCAAGGTACAACCATTTTCCTACAAATGATGCAAATTTATCCTTCTTTATGACAGCATACTCCACTGTACAAAAATTCCACATTATCTTCACCTATCTACTCATCTGTTGATGGACATACAGGCCATTTCCAAGATTTAGCCATTATCAAGTATGCTGTTATAAACATGAGTACACATGTATCACTATAAAATGATGTCTTCTGGGAAGATCAAAGAAAAAGAACAGCTGAGTCAAATGGAATTTCTACTTTTACTTTTTTGAGCAACCTCCAAACTGATTTCCATAGTGGTTTTAGTAGGTTACATTCCTACTAACAGTGTGGAAAGGTCCCTTTTTCCCCACAGTACAATTTACTGGCAAATCCTTGTCAGCATCTGTTTGATTTCTTTCTGGAGTAAAATGAAATCTCAGTGTTGTTTTAATTTCCATTTCTCTAATGGCCAGAGACACTGAAAATTTTTCATGCATTCATTTGGCCATTTGCACTTTTTATGAGCAATATCTATTCATTTCAGCATCTATTTTTTGACTGACTCTTTTACTTGGGCAGGGGTCTAACTTTTGAATTCTTTCATATTCTACACATCAGTCTACTGTCTGAGGAATAGCTGACAAATATTTTTCACATTCTTTAGGCTGTCTCTTCATTCTGCTGCTTGTTCCCTTTGCTGTGCAGAAGCTTTTTAATCTGATATAATCCCTTCGCTGATTTTTGATGTTCTTTCTTGTGCAAATAGGGTTCTGTTTACAAAGTCCTTGTCTACACCCATGTCTTCAATATTTTTACCTATTTTATGTTCCATCAGGTTAATACTTAGATCTTTGATCTATTTTGATTAAAAATTAGTTAAATCTGAATCCTATTTCAAAAGATCACAACCTCAACTAAGCATAAATTACTAACTTCTCTAAGTAACACCTAAACGTTCACAATCAAATTGGTCACATCCAAAATTGTTCGTTGATTCAAAGAGGGTATACTGTCCCATTCCACAGTAACTAAGACAAATTAAATCATCAAATTTACCTACATACGACAGGGTTTCCAAGCAAATAAAATACATGAAATTCTTAAATAAATAGATCTTTGGATCTCAGATTAGATTATAAAGGCAATGACAAGGTAAGGTAAAGAATCTGTTTTTACTTTTAATGCTTAAATTGCATGGATCAAAATCAGTCTGGAAATGAGGGTGAAAAAGGCAAAAAGAACCCAAGAAAATAATCAAATTAAACCACTATTAAGTTCTAACCATTATTCCCAGTAGGTAGCCAACTCAAAACAAGAGCAACTTTAATTATCTATGCAAAAATGTAGGGGGTTGGGGATTTAGCTCAATGGTAAAGCACTTACTTGCCAGCAAGCTCAAGAGCCTGAATTTGATTCCTAGCACCACCCCCAGAAAAGAAAAGAAAAGAAGGAGAAAAAAAAAAAAAAAAACCCCAAAAAACCACGAACATACAATTTACCTGCAAATCCAGTCAATTTTGAAGACACCGCCCAGCATTTTAGCACTCATGCCTGCTGGAAGCACCCAGTGTATGGGAGACCCTCCGTGGTGTGATTCTGAAGTAAGTCTTGCAAAGCCTGTGGGAATCAACACACAATGATACGCAGATGATAACATCATGAAGTTTTTTTGGTAGGTCCAAATTATTTTTATTTTTACCTTGAAATTTTCCACTTTCTCTGACAGAAAATATTAAAATAACACTCCTTGCAGATCGAAAAGCAAGATTTAATTTCTTCTCATTTACAGGCAGTGTAGACCACACACCCTATGTAAGAACACAAACTGAAATTAATTGCAAAACCAGCTTAGTATAAGAAAGACCAAATGCTAGTTTTCAGTGTGCTTTAAAGCTATGATGATGAAAGATCGTATTCACCAGCTGTCAAAATATTGCAGGTGTAACTTATAAAAATTTCACAAAAAATAAGGATAAAATTATCAACTTTATAAAATCATTAAAGCAGCAGTGTAGGGACCAAATTTTACACGATGGAATTCTATGTACTACAACAAATTGCCTATGACTGTTTTAAAATAAGTCATTTACTCTGGTAAAATACATGCTGTTTTAAGGTTAATCACAACTTGTATGTGTCTTTCAGAGTGTACTCAATCTAATAATTTAAAATGACTTGGTTATTAAAACCATAAATGAAAAATTTCTGTCAAGATTCTAACATTTCTGAAGTTTTTCCTCCTTAATTTCAAATTTTTATGTAAGCTAGAGTGGGAACACAGGTACTCTATTCATTTGACAAACATTTTAACCAATTCTTTACCCAAGAAAAACAAAGAGATGAAATGGGAAAGTAAGGCAGAAGCTCTAATTCAGCTCCAAACCATCTGCTCATACAGGCTGCATCTTCTCACTCACAATAGGTGCTTAATTACATGAGCCTAAATCCACTTCAGCTGAAAAGAACACATTATTACTAGATAGGCTATTGAAGTTTTATCTATAATCCTTAAAACAGAAATAACAATAGTAAGTGACAGATATATGGTTAGAAAAATATTTAACTTTAGTTCTGACATTCTGATAATCAACTGAAATGTTACTCAATTTAAACAAAGAATTTAAAAACTATTTTAATAGCTGGTGTAACACACAAATGTATTTATGGGTTTTGTTTTTTTTCTTGAAAAATCTTACAATATCCTAGAGCAACTGGATATATCTTTTCTATAAAGTCTGCAGTAGACCTTTACAGCTAATGTTCTTCGTCCCTCTTCTTTCAAATCCAAGTGATCTTACTTCTAGAAAATGTAAGAAACTTTCCTTTCAAAAAGTGCTCCTATAAAACAGCATCAATATAACACAGAAATCAATTAACTCAAGAAACTTTTAAAAGTATTAACACAATGCATCAGCAACTAGATACAGGAAAAAAAAAATCAAGAGAAGTAGACCTTTTACAGGATAAAGTTAAATTATACAGTCTTGAACAGTGATTATTGTGACTTCTAAAGTCATATTTAAAATATTTATGTTGGGGCTGGGGATTTAGCTCAGTGGTTACAGTGCTTGCCCTCCAAACAGAAGGTCTTGAGTTCAATCCCCAGCACCATAAATAAATAAATAAAAAATAAAAATAAAATATTTACGTTACTATTAAATCACCTAACTAGCCACAGACCAGGTCATGAGTGGCAACCAGGTTACAGATCTTTAAAGCTTTAATGCAAATCGCTCTATCTTATTCTACTGGAGAAACTCAAGTATACCTTTCCATTTAAAAATTTCAAGATTAGGACAGTTTCAACAGAATTGATGCTAATACCTTAGCTTTGGCAAGAGAAACATTCTCATGGTTGTTACTCTTTATGAGGAAAAATCTTGCATCCTGAAGGACATATTTGAGTTTACTGGTTTGATCTGAAAAAAAGAAATCCAAACTGATTAACCACAAACCAGTATCACACAAAGGGTATAAACTGCACTAACCGAAATTAGCCCTCCACAACCCAGCTACACTTTTAAAACTCAACAATCACCCATTCAACCTGGAAAGCTAAGCCACAACATATAATAAAGCAAAACTAAGAAGACAACCAGCATTTTGCAAAACAAGGTAAATCTAATTTAGTGATGTTCCGATTTATCAGCTCCACATTTAAATGTGAAAATAGCTGTAAGTTTTATAGATTTTTACCAGATTCATTTAATAATCCGTAACAGGCTAGTAAATGTATTGGTATGTTTATATACATATACACAACATGTCACTGTGTCCAAAAAGTAAAATATGCTGTAACATCTGATATTGTGCTAAAACATATGTAGAAAATAGTACAACATGGAGCTTTCTATGTTAAGATTGTATTATTATTCCCCTTGATGCAATATATCGGAACATTACTATATTAAAACCAACTACTAAAGGAGAACCAATAAGGCAAAATAATGACTTTATGGAGCATGCAATGAAAACAATTTCAAATTTAAATGATACCTTTTCGGACAGCACGAACGGAAGATGATAATTTCTCATGCTTCTTTTCTGAACCTGTATTTAGCCAAAGTACATTTGTTCAGCTTGAGCTTTAATAGAGGTAAGACAAAATTCTACAGTCTTGTCACATAAAATTCTCATTCAAGACAAATTATTCTTCCTGGCGCACCCACACACAAAAAAAAAATACTTCTCAATGTGTACGAGTGTTTCGTTTTTGAGTTGTTTGAATTTTTTAAAAAATATATTTGAACAGTTTCCCACTCAAAAAACTAGTCACTGAATCATCATCTTCCAAGGGAGGAAAAAAAAAGGTGAAAATTCCACTTAAGCAGTAACAGAACAGGATTAAAATAAGAAAAAGCTTAGTTTCCTCTAGAATTACTACATTGAACATGCCAAAAATCAGTACTAATGGACATCAACATTCTCACACTAAACTACCACCTCCAAACACTCTCTAAAGCAGTTTACATTAGAATCAGTCTGGTATTCCCACAGATAAAAGTCAAATGATATTACCTGTATAGGACTCTGAAGCAGAACTTCCGCTCCTATCAAAAACAATTGGTGATATGCCTCTAGCTCTCTTCCTTTCCTTCTTCTTCTCATCTTAAAAAAAAAAAAATCCAAACAAGATTTTTTAAAATTCCACAATACAGACAGAAAGTACCACAGGTATTCAAACAAGAATGTTCCATTATGTATCTGGTTTTCCCAAAGCTCTTAAGCATTAGTCACTGTTTATTTCCAAATCCCTCAAATTTCCTCAGGTAGCCCATTTTAAAACGCTGTTCAAAATCTAAAGACATTTTAATTTCAATCACTTAAAAAACACAGATGTGTTGATGCCTGTAATCTCAGTACTGTGGGAAGGTGAAACAGGAGGATCTCAAATTCAAATCCAGCCTGGGCATCTTAGTGGCAGTGTATCGCAAATTAAAAAATAAAAAAAGGTCTAGGTTGTAGCTCAGTGACAAAGCCCCTGGTTCAACCCCCAGCACCATTTAAAAATAAAAGGCTGTAACTGAGATATCAGGTACCTGATTGCTCTATACAGAAAGTCCTAAATACAGTTTTCCAAAAGGTGAAACTCTGCAAAGCTAATGTATTTTTTTGCAATAAAATTTACTAAGTCCTTTCTATGCACCACCACGTGGCACTGTCTTAAATTCTTTGGTTGGTGTGTTTAAATTACACTGCCACCTTCACCAGAATTCCAATTCTGAACCAACAATGTTTCATGAGCACAAGAACCCGAAGACTTTTCAAATGGAAAAAAATATGCTGAAATAAACTAGTGATTCTCTTCTGCTGCCAATGCTTACTTCTGTGTCTTCAATTCTATCCTCCTCAATAATTTCTTCCTTACATCACTGTATTTTCAAATATAACTTAAAATTTATCCCTAAAATCTTCCTGACAGTCGATATTTCCATAACAAAGCTAGAAATCTTCCGTACACAGAAGAGGTTTGGATTACTCATTATAAGTATTTCAAGCTTAATGTGTAACTCTACAAGCATATACATGACAACATGAAATTAAGCTCTCCTCTTTTCATTGTAATTATACAATGATACCCTCCTTTGCTCTTCAGTTGGAAGAAGGGATATGAAAGGAGAAAAATGCATTCACTTGTTTTTATGAAAAACAATGGAAAACTGAAAAGAATCAGTCATCATGCACATAACTGTCCTACCACATACTGACAACTATTTAAAAAGCTTTTAACAAATCTCTTGCCTTACTCCTTAGAGCAAGCTCAGGAGCTACTCTGACCCACACAGGAGGAGTCTCGCATTGGGCAGATTCTCAGAGGTTTCTCAGACACCCGGCCGGGCTCCACAGCTCTTCAGGGGCAGAACAGACCCAAAGGTGGGTCTTCTTTTGGCTTCAGAGTACAAGCTCTGAGCTCTGTTACTTTATTGAGCCAGCAAAGATATTTTACCACTATTTTTGAAAGGGAATTAGTTCAAACTACCTTTTGGTTCTTTTTTTTTGGGGGGGGGCTGCTTTTCTTTCAAAAGTTGTATTTAATTTTTTTTCCTTTCTAAAGCCTCAGGACTGTGAATTGACCAGCTTAAGTCTAATTATGTCTTGTTGATGTGTAAAGTCTATCATATGGTTCAAAGTAATGAAAGGAACCCTAAACATCCACTACTCTCCCAGCTATTACCCTCAGGTCAAAAGAATAATTAGTCACATAACATCGCTTTAGCAGCACGATGCTTTCATAAGTCACTAAAAATTCTGGGAAAAAAGAAGTTTTCTAAGGCCTGTAAAACTTACAACACTGAAACTAAACTCGAATCCCTTGTATTTTAAAAACTGCCATCTCCTAATCAAGGAGATCGAACTTCACCCCATTTTTCTTTCGTTGTGAAGAGAAAGTTTTTGTTTTGAGATAGGGCCTCATTATATAGTTGAGGCTGGCCTTGAACTCGTGGCAATCCTTGTGCCTCAGCCTCCCAAGTGCTGGGATCATAGGCATGTGCCACCACACCTGGCAAGAGAAAATATTTTGTGAGAAAAATAATCTCCCACTTGTATTAAATACGATGCATGGTTTCTAAAGGTGGCTCCACATAAGGGATTTTCCAAAGAAATAATATTCTTAATAAAGAAAACAAGGGTTTCAAACTTATAAAGCTGCATGACAGTAGTCAATCTGACATGTCTTCTGCACAGAAGTATAATCTTATACTCTGCTGGTGTCATCTAGGAACTTGTTAAAAATGCAAACTATTTCAGATTTCCTCCATTTAAACAAGTGCTGCCAGCACTGTTTGACTTACCACAAACATTCAGGACTAAAAAATACCGTTCCTAACAGAAACATCAAAAAGAAAATTCCTGTAACAAAATATTCCCTAGCCCTATAGATGGTTTCATATATAACTGAACATTCACTGTTCATAGTAGCTGAACATTCCTTCATATTGCCAATGCATTTTTACTCCCTATCCATTATAAATTATACAAGACCTGTCCTTCCTATTGCAAATAGCCTGATGGGAGAAAAGATTCTGTAAGTTTTGATATACCCAACCACTCATCTATTCAGTTAAAGCCTTTAACCTTCAAAAACGTCCACACTCTCAAATCTACAACTCTAGTGAACAAATGGTTGAAAGTACTTAAATTTTTAATTGCTAGAAAACAGATGGCCATTTACTTTATCATTTATACTGTATCAATCTATTTACTACCAATGTACTAGCATAGTGAAATTCTATATAACAAAACTATGTTGCATAAGACTGCTTCTTGTAGTCTAATGTTTTAGTACATTTTGCTTACTCAGCACATCTGATAGCATCTTGACATAAGACAAACATGAGACTATGATCACATTTAGTGGCTGGGGTTGGGGGGCAGTGAATTTCCTTACCACTCCTCATCATATCCTCTGAACTTCCCCGAAGAGAGGGCCCCTCAGCTAGTGACTACAATTGGACTGACATTTTTGCATCGTGGATCAAATAGGGATAAAGAGGTAGGATGGGTGGTGCTGAAGAGATAACTGATCCAAAAAGGCTTATTCAGTCTTCCTACAAGAATTTTACACTCCCTTCCATCTTGTACATATAGAACTCAAACTCTATAGATCCTGTCTCAGTCAGTCAACTCACGAATACCGAAGTGGAATAAAAGTTTGTGTGCCTAAGAACCAAAGAAGTCGTCTGAGTCTGCTGCTCCACAGTGCAAATCCAGGGCATTCTACCAAAGAGGTGTTGCAATACCCAGTGGAAAGGTTAGACGTGGGTACACTTAAAGAATAACACTACTTAAATAAACTGTTTTGAGCTGTGTAAAAATCGAAGAACCAACATCAAAACCTGAAATATACTGAAAACTGAACTTATGCTAATTAGAAGAAATTAACTTGTAGCCAGGAAATACTTTTACTATGCAAATCTTGTTCGAAATTACGCAACAGTATTTATAAGACCCGACAACATATAATTAGCCATGAAGGTCATAAAATATGCTATTAATAATATCCCCCAATGCCTCAAATTTTTATATTCCAATTTAGACATATTCAAAAACAAAACCAATCAAGTCTTCTAACTTTCGCATACAAAAGGTAGTACCTGATCCATCTGTGCCGGAACCAGATCTGACGGATCCGTCTGTGAAGGAAACAGATTCCGAAGCAGAGTCACTGGCCTCACTTCGGGTGTCATAGTCATTTCCCTCCTCCTTCTGGTCTCTCTCATCTTGTTCATATTCTTCCTCCTCCTCCTCCTCCTCCTCCTCCTCTTCCTCCTCTTCCTCCTCCTCCTCTTCCTCTTCTCCCTCTTCCTCCACCTCCTCCTCTTCCTCTGCATCGTCTTCCACCTCCTCGTCTTCCTCCACATCTTCCTCCACTCCTTCCTCCTCATTTTCAGTGTTGTTGCCCTGCTCATCAGAAGAACCACTGCTGCCGGTCTCACGGTCAGAGCCATATTCTTCAGAGTTCACTTCTTCCTTAGATGACTGGCTGGATCTGCTGGCACGTCTATCAACTTCCAGCCCAATTCTCTGATGTTTAAAGAAAAAGGGAATCAGCAGTCATAAAATAGACAAAGTCAAGATGAATAAATAGTTCTAGAGCCTCAAAAAGAACCGCTTTGTTTTATATCTGCAACAATATTTACTACCTCGGAAGCGTCTGGCGTGGGAGACCTGGCCCTCCTTTCAGGATCCCTTTTCCGCAGACAAGTTTTCTCAGGCTGACTCTTGTACGGCTCTCGGGAGGTGCTGCTGGACAGACGAATTTTTCGATCAGCATCCAGACGCTTGTTTCTTTCAGATCTTTGATATTCCTCATTTTTATACTCTGTGACTGGTTTTCCTTTTGTACTGACAATTCTTTTGCTGTTGCTAATAGATGAGCTCAGAGGCTTAGAAATCAATTGTCTTGAGTGGACAGAAGGCTTCTGTCGCTTGGCATCAGTAGACTCCATTCGGTCACTTTTTCTTTTGGATCCTATAAAATACAATTTAAAAAGACATATAAAAGTATTTGTAATATCCTTTTCAATTCAAAGATTTACAGATAATATGGATCAGGAAGAACCTCATCTCTTTAAAATGTCTTCTAAATTATTTTTACTACAGATTTAACAGAAAACTCAGCTTTCAGCTATAGAAGTAAAACTGTATATTTGAGAAATTTCATGTGTTTTAAAAAATAAATTACTTACACGCAATAACGTCTCTTATGTGAAACAGTCTGTCATGTGCTTTTGGTATCAATGGCCAAGATAAGTACAAAAGCATGGTGATTTCCCTAAGCAACTGAATCTTATTTTCACTGTTTTTTTTTCAACAAAAACAACAATGCCACATACCCTTTTTCTCATTTTTATCCTGTTCACTCTCTGGATTATACAGTTCATCATCCTGTTCTGGGACTTCAGTTAAAATATCATCTAGAACATTAAGTTCTCCATCTGCAAACAAATTTAAAAATTAGTAGCAAATATCATTAAGCACTTATTTTTGAGTACTTACTAATTATGAAACCATAACCCACTGGACATAGTGGCGCATGCTTTGTGATCCAGCACTCTGTGAGGCTGAGGCAGGAGGATCTCAAGTTTGAGCCCCATCTGGGCAATTTAGTAAAGTTTAAAAAAAGAAAGGACTGGGCACTGGTGGTGTAGCTCAGTGTGAAGACTTTAGATTCAATCACCAGTACCACAGGAAACAGGCAGGGAGGGAGAGAGGGAAGAAGAGGGAAGGAAGGAACAAACCAACCAACCAACCAACCAACTATAATTCTCAAAAAGATTTCATTTCAGGACCAAGATGCAAAATTAATTCCCACAAAGCAAGGGACTATACACCCTCTAAGGTATGAAAAAATGGTAGACACCAGCTTAATCAAATAAAGTTAATATCACCTATAGTAGAAGAGTTCCTATTTAAGGAGTGTTTGAAAATTACTGTGCCTGCATTGATCTAACAACTGATTTCTTTGGGTGGCACGAATTTATCTGTATTTATGTTTTCTCTAAAATGAACAGAGTATTATGAGAGTTGTATTTTTGTTCGTTAGAAAAAAGATGCTACTGAGCTGGGTGTGGTGGGGCATTTCCGTAATCCAGCATTAGGGAGGCTGAGACAGGATTTTGAGTTCCAGGCCAGCCTGGGCTAGCTAGAAAGCATGTTCCAGGCCAGTGTGGTCTATATAGTAGGACCCTGCTCAAAACAACAAAACAAAGTTACTAAAAGTTAAGATATGTCAAACTAAAAGACTTCTTCATGTCTGTAATAAAGAAAATTCTCTCAAAATCTGAATAGCAGGCAAATACCATTTAGAGTACACGACGAATTCCAACTCAAATACTGGCTGCAATTTTGGAAAGCACCTACAAATGTTTTCAAAGTAACAATATTAACCAGTGCTTACTTAACAAACATTGTCACTTTAACATTTTAGCACTTCTACATCTATCACACAGACACATATGAAAGAAGGTAGGTGTGTATTACCATCCATTACTCTGCAGATGAAAGAACAGAAGCAGGCTAAGGATGCAGCTCAGCAGGACAGCACTTACTGGATCCCTAGCACTAGGAAAATAATTGGAGGCTGGGGTGGGCAGAAGCTCAAAAGTTCAAACTGATTGAATACACTTGCTCAGCACAGAGCAACATGAGTCTGCAGTTCAGGCTTTCTAAACTTATAGTCACTTAGATGTGGAACACTAAATACTCCTCAAAGTATAAAGGACACAATACAAATACAAAATATTAAAAGGTCGTAAGTACTAAATTAAATACATAATAACGTACTTGATGGCAAAAATACAGTTTCATCCATATTATAGTCCATGACATCAATAAGCTAACTGTGGTTTTATCAGACTAGAGAACTAATATAAATGCTAAAAAACAAACTTGACCTACAGTCTTTTTCAGTATGGCCTGCAGCTATAAAGAATGATTTTTATAAAGATGCTTCAAAAATTATGACAGAATGTTGGCGACTCATTAAGACTACCTGGCTTATGTTAGTTTTCTCCATAACTGAAACCACTTATTTATTCACTGAAATGAGAGGTATGGGGGAAAAGTTCTGGAAGTCAGGAAATTTAAACTATCCCCTCAGAGGTAGGTACTGGGTAAATACCAGTCTTTCTGAGCTCCAGTTTCTTCACTTTGAATAAAATGAATAAAACAACCAGGCCAGGTGTGGTGGTACACGCTTATAATCCCAGCACTTGGGAGGCTGAGGCAAGGAGGGTTGCCTCGAGGCCAGCCTGAACTACATACTACACAGTGAGACTGTGCCTCAAAAAAAAGAAAGAAAAAAAGATCAGTGCTTGGGCAAGTAAAAGAAGGGCAATTAACTGAATCTCCGGAGAAGTGTTTCAATCTATAAGCCCTTCCTTATCACTATGAGATTCTAATAAACCTTATCCACCCCAACCTTTTCTTGCTAATCACTAGGGTACATGATATGTAAATCACAAAACAATGTCCTCTTTCTTCAATAAATTTATATTTATGTCCCAATTACCTACTGCTGAATAAGGTATCAACCCAAAACTTGGTGGCTTAAGAGAATAAATCATTTTTCATTATTGGTCATGGTTCTAGAGACCAACGAGGACCTCTCTCATGGCTGCAGTCAGACATCTGCAGCTAGAAGCATCTAAAGACTAATATCTGGGTGGCATTTAAACTGGAGACTAAAAGCAACTAGGGGTTCCTACTCATTTTTCTCCATGGTCACTCTCCATTAGGGCAACGTCAGGGCAGAGGGATCCCTTACATGGTGGTTCAAGTGTCTATGTGACCTAAAAGAGAAAGAACTCAGCCAGTGACTGGAACCTTTTAGAGCTTTCAACAATAACAAAGAGCCAGCTGCAATATGGGACCAGGCTGCATCCAGCAGTCCAGTATGCACGAGGCACTACAAAAGCCTACTCACCCAGGTTCGAAGAAAAGAGACACACACTTCCTCATGGCTGGGACAAAGTGTCAAAGTGGTGGACACTTTCAAAACTTCCAATTATCAGCCGTTTTAATTGTAAGAGTATTTATTGTAAATATAAGGTATTTTTTAAAGCAAAAACTGGCTTTAAAAGGTCAAAGACTATATAGAGCATGGCTAAATTAAGCTCACTTCCCTTCACTGGCTAGAAAAGGTACAATTTAGCTCATTTTTCAAATCAGGATGAATTAGCTATAAAGAAAGGAAACATGATTTTATACTGTCAAAAGTTACTCCTGTTAAAGACTATAGTAATCAGTGGAATATTCTTTTGGAAAGAAATAATCTAAGAAATAGGGTAATACTTCATCTACAGTAATTTTCCTTAAACTACAAGTTTTAAATCACTTTCATTGTTCTGAAATTTAACATTACTGACATGGCATATAAAGAGGTAAGTATACAGTACTTCAGTTACTTCAAAGTAGTTTGAGAGCAGCACTCCAGCTAGATAATATTAACAGTAAAATCAATGTATGTTAGCAATGTCAGGCCAAGAAAAGTTCTGTGAACACAATGTATGTAATGTTAAGAGTAGGATAAAGTACATTTTTTTTATTTCTACAAAGAGAACTATACAGATTTTAAAAATCATTTTAGAATCTCAAACTGTGTTTCAAAATTGATGTCATAAGGTCCACTTTTTTCAAAATGTGTAACAAATTAGTCCAATGAAACATCGTGCAACAAATCAGCTCAATGCTTGATTTAACAGTACCTCCATTTAGAATTAAAACTCAAGTTTTTTGAAGTTACATACTAGCTTCCATGACAGACTGAAACTAGCTACTGGATGTTATTTTAAAAACTTCAAAGATTTAACATAAAAACTCATTTTGTCTAAGGACTACTGATCACGAGGGTCCCAAGTTTCCACCGGAGCAGTCGTGACATTCTTCTGTTAAGAGACAGAAGGCTAACATGCCGGGCTGGGGATTTAGCTCAGTGATTAGAGTGCTTGCCTCGCAAGTGCAAGGCCCTGAGTTGGATCCCCAGCACCAAATAAATAAATAAATAAATAAATAAATAAATAAATTTAAAAACTAAAAAAAAAAAGGCTAACATGCCAAAGCTCTGCATGAGACAATCTGGGGGCTTATCCTTGGCAAATCAGTGTTATTTACAAGTATTATGTGAACATAGACCATGCTTGCTCTTTTTTTTTTAACATAATACTATTTTTGTGCCAAACAATAACTATTTGCCTGACTCTAACATGCATGTCTGCAACCCCTGATAAAACTGGTGCAAAACAATTTCAAATCAACTGAAGGCCCAGTTCAACAGATACTGAGCTCCAGTTTTAGCATACAGTCAAGCTGACAGCAAGGAGGAGATACTGGGAAAAATGGTAACTAGGCCATTTCGTCATCCTGTAAACACTGTGAATAGCTTTCATAGACGTAGATTGGCTAGGAAATACAAATCTTATGGGACAATCATCATTTACATTGCCCATCACTGACTGAAACATTGTTACTGGATGTGCTCAACTGCAGTGGAGTAGCTGTGTGAGAGACAATGTTGTCAGAGGTTCCACATTTTTCAACTCCATTCTCAAACTAGGACTTTTATTTGGAATTATCTGACTTTAACATGTTGCCTCAATTAAGAACAAAACAAAAAAGTAGGCTGCTAGTAGTCTGATTCCTCTGTACACAGACAATCATCTGTGGATGATTTACAGTTATACAACCTTATGTATATGGACTGCATTGTCGATACTCAAGCAAACTAGTACCATTTTAGTTACTTTCACAAACTAATACCAAACTAAATGCTGAGGTGAAGGTACAGTCTGCCCGGCACAGAAGGTAAAACTAGGAAACAAAAGAAGAATCATTGTTTTCTGAAACCTATTCAAAAACTGGCAGGACATTAAAGTAACAGGCTAATTTTGTGTTGCTTGACTGGAGGGTCTCTGCTTCAGGTAAACTTGCAAAGTGGCTTTCAAAACACAGTAGTTTAGCCATAGGAGGTAATGTACATAACAAGAATTCCCAATGGAAGGCCAAAGAAGGAAGTGACTTAACCAAAATCTCATGTCTCGCAATTCTGAATTTGAATTCAGTAGTTCCTCCATTACATCATAATTTTACCCTAGTCTTGAAATTTCTGGCCCAAGAAAGTCACGAAAGTTAACTCTGGGATATCAATATAGAAAACTAAACTTGGCTTGTCCATCAGAAGATACAAAAATACTACTTCAGGAGTCAGCATCATAGTAAGGTTTAGAATTAATAAAAAACAAAACAAAAAAACACTTAAATATACATACTACATGTTTTGTTTTCCAACAGAGGGACAAAGCACACTAAAGGTTTTTATTTTAATTCACTTAACAGAGAAAGCATTCCTGGAACCTACCTTCGTTATCTTACAAAAGTACATTTTACATTATTGTAGTCTCCTAACTACCTTTTTGTCATTCAAAATTATCAGTCTTCTAAATGAAGTCCAGAGACTTGGACTTCCCAACCCACCCAAATTTTTATCTTCCAAAAGGTATCAATTGAAGCCCCAGGATAGAATTCTTAATTTTCCGCCTTCTATTACTGGTTAAGAGGAAAAAAGGAGTATCAATTATTCTGTTTCGTACCGCACTGAAGTGAACAGAAGGCAATTTTATGCTAAGGATTTACAATAGTGAGGGCTGTAGTAGTATGCAAATATGTATATATGTGTGCATATAACAATTTGCAATATATGTCTACAAGTACTATAACTGAGAAATTCTTACCTCTGGATTTTAATCTCAAACTAGTCAGCTGTTAATGAAGTCCAATGATATACATATTTAAAGCATAGAGATGAAATTACTGTACAAAAGTAACCTGGTGAACAACACTAACATACTTCTTGTCCTCTTGGAATTCCTAGTCTGAACATGTGAAAAGCAGGTTACTTATGAAAGATGAAACTCATTATATACAATATTGGGTTAAACTTACAACTATTCTTTGTAACAAAACTGTAAGAGTTTAAGAAATAAAATTTATACCACTGTTTAAGTGTTTTTATAGTAATAAAAAAGTAGATTTCCTCCTCATATAGAAAAAAATGATATTTACCGTAACAACCAACATTCTAGAACACATTTCCAAGCTACCTTTTCACAGGAATCACAGGGAACTAGCAATTTGTCCAGCATTCATCTTCTAGGTATTACGAATCACTGAGGCATTATAGAAAGCAATGTCTGTTTATTACTTAGCTAATGCACAGAATTCCAACAATTCCAGAGTTTTCTGATCTAGAGATTTTTTGCCAGGGGTGGTGGCACAAGCACGTAATCTCAACATCCCAGAGGGTGAGGCAAGAGGAAAGCAACTTCAAGACCATCTTAGGTAGATAGCAAGTTCAAAGTCAGCCTGAGCCACACACACAGCAAGACCTAGTCTTTAAAGAAAAAAGAAAGAAAAAATCTTTAACTGTTCTGTGTTAATACACTTTTGCTGTATATAGTATTTTTGCGATTTAAACTGACATTCTATCAAATTCTTACACGATGTATGAACTTATTTAAGAAAAGACTTATAGTTTATGTAACAACTAAGATTCTTACAGGGTTTATCTTTATAATTTCTTTCTGTTTCACATAAGATAACTGATGACAATTTGAGATTCCTACTTTTCCATACTAAACATGAGACAAACAACCCTTCCAAAAGTTTTAAAATTTATCCTAGTACTTGTAGGTTATGTTACTACTTCTCAATAGGAAGGTTTATGTATTTAGAGGGCATCATCATCATTAATACATTTCTAAAAAAATTTAAACCACCATCATTTTTCTTTTTCAGTGTTCCTTACAGTCTACTCCATTACTGATTTAAAGAATGTTCATGTTCACACTGAATTCTTGAGCAGCACAGAATTTTATTTATTTTTGTGTTTGGTTTGTCTCACCTATCACAGCCACCACTGACTCCCATATAGATAACCTAAAATTTATACCTTGACAATAAAATGTTGCATGAATTATTATTAACTGAGATCACCCATTTTAGTAACTGAATTTACTACTAAAAACGGTTTCCTTTTTATTTGTACTTAAAGAATTCTTCAAAAAAAAAAAAAAAAGGGAAAGTGGAGAGTGGGGTAACTTTGGGACTTAGTTTAAAGGCTGGTAGATAAAACTGCTGTAATACAATCGACAAACTCCGAACACATTGCCACCCAGTTCACTCCCCCAATTTGTCCTTATCCTAGTGTCGATTTACTGAAAAGTGTAAAAAGACAGTCCTGAGGTAGAAACCAGAAAAATTAAAGAGGATCACAAGTCTAATGCACCTAAAGAGATCTGAGAGATACTAGGCGGCAACTGTGCCATGTTTTCATGTAACTGTTCGAAAACTATCATGGTAATCTTACCGTTGAAAAAGATCGTATGGCAGCATCCAATCTAGCCCATTCTTCAGACAAGCATTGATCCAGGATCTACATTAATATTTGTAGGGCCTGAAGATTGAATATTTAATAGAATGGCAAGCTAGCTATCCTACCAACATCTGTCTTTCCCATTCTATCCTAGCAACACGGGTAATCTTCCATTCATCCCTCCAACTGACTTGAGCCCATCTGTTCCTGGTTGTCCTCTCTGAGAGCTAAACCTTACGAGTTTCTAGAAAAATAGCCGCCAGACTGGGGGCGGGGGGCGCTAAATCACGTTACTTTGAATTTTCAAGCATCACGCTTTCCCAAAGTACTTGAAGAACAAAATGAGCATTTCTTACCACTTTGCCTATGTAACTACCAGAAAATACTTGTGACTATTTCTCGAGATTAATAATCTACCTGTCCCATTAAATGTGTTCTCCAGACTACCTGTGTAGACTGTGGCATTAAAGGTTTTCGAAATCTCACCTGAGAGAAACATTATGCGGTAAAATGCGCATTACATCCGCAAAACACTACCAGGAACTAACCCAGGGCCTGCAACTCAGAGCAGGCCTACTCTCGGCCGCTCCCAGGACAGCTCCATGTAAAGTGGTAGCGGATCGGGTCAAAGGAAAACCCTACGCAAGACGAAGAGTAGGGCCTCCGGCGCCTGGCAGGAAGGGCAGGCCGGTCCCCGCCGCGGCGCCCGCGCCGGAGGCTGAGCCCGCGCGAGCCAGACCAACCCCCAGCCCCGCTGGCGGCCACCGCTCCGACCACCCCGAGCCCCGCCTCCGTCGTCACCTTCCCGAACTAACCTTTCTCCTCCCGGCTGTCGGCCGCCATGGCGCCCCTCCGGCTTCCGCTGCCGCCGCCGCCGCTAGGACGCGACTCGCGCGGGCGCCGCAGCCGCGGCGGGGGTCGCACAAGCCCGTCCGTCAGTCCGTCCGACGCTGCGCGCTCCGCACTGGGCCTCCACCGAGCACCCTCCTCGACGCCTGCTTCTCCCCTTTCTACCTTTCTCTGCCCTCCTCCCACTCCCGTCTCCCGCGGCTGAGGCGCAGCCTTCCCGTTGGGTTCGGATCCAGGCGGAGTAAAGAGAGGGAAGAGAAACAGATGGCGACGGCGGGCGGCGCTAAAATGGAGCCTGCTTCCTGCGCGAAACAATCCCGCTCCCGAAATGCCCCGCGCTGTGTACGTTCCGCTCCCCTCTGACGACGTCACAGTGCGGAAGGGGCGCTGTGTCAGCGCAGCGAGGGCTGCGTGACGTCATCACGTCTCCCCGCCCCCCGCGCAACCCGGAAGTCTGGAACGAGTCCGCCTGGCAGCGATGAAGTTTTCCGGGTTGTTTATGGCCCGGCCTTGTGCCAGAGACACCTTGTGCCAGTGATGCAGCTTTCCCCCCCGAAACGCTTCGAGGAGGCCCTTGGCAAGCCCTGCGTCGTTAGGTGAGAAATGACAATCCAAAAGAATGTTATCTGACGTTTATTCACTTATTAAGTCAACCAGGATTAAGTTTCCAGTTAGTCCTAAATATTGCCTTAGGCCCGCGGGTTAAAAAATACTGCATATACAATCTATACTGTATATAAAATACATTGTGTATATACATATGTTTAGGATTTGTTTTCTGCCCTCAAGGAAGTGTCAGTTTATATTGTAGTAAAAGGAAGCAAGGCGTAAGTGACATTACTTTCGTTAAATTTTATGAAAGAAATATAAAAACTTAACATAGTGAAAGGAGAAACTTTTTAATGGAAAAAAAACCTACTTGTTGGGTGTAGTGGCGCATGTCTGTAATCCCAGCACTTGGGAGGCTGAAGCAGGAAGTTCGAGGCCAGCCTGCACTACAAAGTGAGACTAAAAAAAAAAAAAAAAAATGGAAAACTACTGAAAGCCTTTAGGAGAGGTGAAGTTGTTTCTGATACCTAAAGGCTAAAAAGGAACGAGCTAACACAGAGGCTCAGCTAGAGGAAAAGAACTTGATGTGTTTAGGATCCAAGAACACCGTGAACCTGAACCCAGTTGAGAAGTGAGAGGACAAGTGGCTGAGATGAGGTTTGAAAAAAAAACTACACCTTGGAAGTAGGGACCTGATAATACTCCAACTAAAACAAAAGCAGTACAAGATGTGTGGGGAGACTGGATGTTGAGGTTGAGAACACTGGAACATGGGGATATAAAACACCTCAGGTTTTCCACAGAGCTTATGCAAATTTATAGTGACCGGCACTCCTTACAGGAAGACAAAATCTAAATTCTCCAAAGCACATTATTCAAAATATTCATTATTAAATCAAGCAAGGGCTGGGTCATCAGAGGTTGCAAACTGGTGCTTGCTAATCTTAAGACTACGTGAACCAACACAACCTTTGTGTGCTTTCAATGAGATCTTTTTAAAAAAGTCTTTCGGCTAGGTGTGGTGGTGCATGCCTGTAATCCCAACACCTGGGAGGTAGAGGGACAAGGATCACCAAAAGTTCGAGGCCAGCCTGGGCTACATAGTGAATTCAAGGCCAACACAAACTACATAGCAAGACCCTGTCTCAGAAAAACCAAAAATAAATAATAATAAAATATAAAATAAAAAGGACTGGGGATATAGCTCAATGTGAAGGCCCTGGGTTCAATCTCCAATACTGCAAAATAAATAATAAATTTTTTTTAAAAAGTCTTGCATCAGGGCATGAATTTTCCAGTGCGACTTGACCTACACTTCTTCCTCTCAGTTGCTTTATCCTTGGCCATCGTTTCTGATGAAAATGTGTGAATTCAGAGAAAAGGTGATAATTGGATTCTGCAACTCTAAGGAGAGTGTGGAGAGTAAGGAGGAAAGGAAATTCTGTCCAGAGTTTTAGAAACTATCAATATTTAAAGAGAAGGCAAATGTACGTACAATATGAGCCTGGAATATTTTGTCATGCCGAAATGTTGGTGTCTACATCAAAGAATGCAAGGATCTTATCAAAATGACTCAGGAGGAGAGCCAACTAATGTGGCTCCCATTGCTCAAACATAACTC
The DNA here is from genome assembly GCA_004026905.1 of Hystrix cristata. NCBI lineage: Eukaryota > Metazoa > Chordata > Mammalia > Rodentia > Hystricidae > Hystrix > Hystrix cristata. Next base: position 14,809 of record PVJO010012852.1, on the reverse strand, counting down.
ATTTTGAGCCTCTGTAAAATAAAATTGCTTTGGGTTGTAATAAATCAAATATGTTTCAATATGTGAATTCATTGTAATCAAAACAACTAGTCCCCTTTAGCTGATGTGGGGAACCAGTTCACTATTTTGATAACTGTTAAAAAGAAACCATTTATCCTGTCTTTTCAATTAGAACTGTATCTCAGGGTTTTCAGGCAAGTAGTTAATGAAGGGAAGTGTCTCTTTACAGAAGTATTACAGCTTATGTATGGCCAGAGCAAAGCAATGGCGGAAATAGGATATCACCATTTTATAACTGTTAATGAAATAAACAGATCACTGCAGTGATTACTAATAGCTATTAATTAATATAACAAAAAGAAGGACCATCAGATTTTATAGGCCTCTTGACAGAAGTACACATACATCTATAAAGTAATCTTACCAAAAATTAAACCTGGATCTCATAAAGGCTGTATGTTAAAAAAAAAAAAAAAAAAAGACTGGATTCATTGTGACGTGATTACCATGACTGTATAGACTCAGCTTGAGTTGTAACATCCATGATTGCAACCTCGGAGTAATCCTAGTTGGTTTTCTCTGCTTATTTTCCCAGCATATGATAAATAGGCAAAACTATTAGAGTGTTACGTGACCCTTGTGACCAGACTCTGGCCCCAGGAATGTGTCTGACCCTGATGCTAACTTGAGATAAACCAGGTACATTCTACCTTAAATGAAGTCACTTTTGTCCTGACCACCTTATCAGTTTCATCTTCTGGACCATATCACAGGGATTTATCTGGTCTTGCTGCTGCCCAATAAATTGAATTCTGTACAATCTTGGAACTCTCTGCCTTTTTTCTTTTAGTCTCAGAGTGTCTTGTGGCTGGTTCTCATGTACTGCACTGGAATCAGGTTGTTCTAGAACAAAGACTTCAGCTCTCAGTCCAGGTTGGAAGAGAGGGTGAAGGTGGGAGTGGGAGAAAACAGGGATGATTGTTCCCCCAGAGGACATTTGACAGTATTTGGAGAAATTTGTGTTTGCCACAACAGGGGAGTCCCACCACATATAATGGGCAGAAGCCCAGGATGCTGCTGAACATGCTATAATGAGTAGAAAAACTCCACCCAAATGCCAGTAGCCAAGGCTGAGAAGTCCAGAACATAAGCAAAACACAAGTAATGTGTTAAGTATTCCCACATAAACACCATTAGCAAAATGCAGACAAGAGGAAACTATACATATCTTCAAAAATGAAGGAAAGTGAAGAAAGGCAGAAGAGGAAGCCATATATGTGCTACAGTAAACTTGCTAGAAATGTATATACGCCAGTTGCAGTTACATGCGTCATCGCAAACACCTTCACTATCTAGTGCTGTGGCATTAGGATGATTGCCAGCTAAGTTCAGTTACAATCTTTTAGAACCACTGTCACTGTTTTCTGTCAGTGTTTTCCATCATTGACAAATACTTGGTCATGTTATTCAAACATGACTATAGGTGTCATTCAGAATTGCAGTTTCTGCCCTGAAATTGGGGACAGAATACTTTTCCATGCTCTTGAAGAAGACATGTTCATATCCACAAAACATGTTATGAATAAAGTCTTCTGTGACCAAGGAGCGATGACAAGCCATACCAGCTGCAGGTCCTAGTAGTTGAACTCAAACTCCATCTTGAGGAAGGGGCTAGAGTTGGAAAAAGAAGTACTAACAATGCTTAGTTGTTTCTCTTTTTTTTTTAATGTAAAGAATGAAAATTAGTAAAAACCTGTAGACTGGTATCTATCCTGAAACTTTTGTGTCCTTCAGTAAAAAATTAAAGCTTAGAAATAGGAGTCATTCTAACATGTTTCAAAGACCCTCAATACCCAGATTACGTGTGTTGTTTTGTGTTTTGTTTTTCCCAACGCTAAGAAATTGAACCCAGGGGCTTCACACTGAGGTACATCCCCAGCACCCACCCACCCCCCTTTTCATTTTGTTTTTTGTTTGTAGTATTCATCCATTTCTGTGGCATAAATACTTTTCCCATGACTAAGTTCAAAGTACCCATGTGATATCACATCACTGCATATTGGAGTTGGGGAGAAATGTACAGTAACACCATTCCCATTTCATGGTATTGCCATCACATCACGTAATAGATACAATACATGTAAGTAATCTCAAGAACAAATAATAATGTAAATAACCTTGAGAATAGATACTAAATTTCAACTGACTATTCAAGTGGTAAGTTTCGTATTTATTACTTTCAAATAATACAATTACTTGCCACCTAAATAATAATACAATTATTTGAAAGTAATAAATACAACTACAATACGACTATAATTTTATAAAACTAGTAATCCTGTGTTTAAAAACCATTTTGCAACATTTCTACAAATTTAACAGCTGCTTCTTGTAAGCACTGTGAGTGGTCTCCAGCACATCACTGCCTGCCTTGGTTATATGATGCGGAGTTACAACCTGGTCACAGGAGTGAGAGTAAAAAGGGACAGGGCCCAGTCACTTCCCCCAAAATTCAGAAATGAATCAGAACAGACCAAGAATCATTCTTTTTTTTGTGCCTACAACTACAACCCATGAATATTTGAAGTGGTAGCCACTCCTCGACCATGGCATGGGATGTGGCGCCAGTAGGATCAGTTTCCCAGTGTGAACGAATGGACAGATGAACAGGGAGAGCCGACCTGGGCAAGTATGCATCTCAGTTGCATCCTGGTCTTGAGAGCTAGTGCTTCCTAGGCACTGACTGTGTTCCATCCTTACATTTGGCCACGTGAGCTTGCCTGCTTACAGTAATTTTCAGTTTCCTTAAAATAGTTTGAGTTGTTCTTTTGTTATTGGTAAACAAAAAGGTGTACACAGGAAAACTGAAATTGCAATATTAATACAGTACAAAGTGAAAAATGTTACTTCACAATTTGTAGATGAAAATAGAGAGTTTTGCTTTCTATTGGTAGATAATGAGCATTAAAATAAATGTTTAGACTCTAACAAAACCACAATCTAAATAGAGCTACTTTTCCCCTTATTTTCCACTGTGGTATTCAGGTTTAACTTCCTCTCACTGTAATCAAGATTGTTTTGAGTCAACTGAAAGGTAAATAACTCTCCTTTGGCATGCTCAGTGATGTCCCCGGTTGAATCACTGTGTATGCCATGTGAGGTTTCTCCCTTGAGGTCAGTTGTCTACTTGGGTGTCTTGGGGTTCGTGCTCCCTCTCTCCCTCCTTCACTCCTAGGTCCTCACACATTCTTTGCAAATGTTCTACACTGAGTCACACATCAGCCCTGGGTAGCTCAATGTAAAAGCTCAACAATACCTTCCTGGATCCAGCGCCACCTTACTGGCCACCAGCTTACTCGTGCAAGAGCTCTGGAATGGTCTTGCTCTCCTCACACCTCCAGTACTTACAGTACAGCCTGAGAGGTAGGGGAAGAAGAAAGGAGGCTGAGACACACCTCTAGGCAGAAACTGTTACCAGGTCTAATGTATGCTATTGTGTGGACATATAGGAGGAGAATAAATCCATGAGTTGTTTAATTGCTCCTTTCTTCTGGAATATTCTCTCGGCACTTACTGCCTGAAAACCACCATTTTACTATACAGGTTTCAGCTCATCCTGTGTCTTGGAATTCTTTCTTGCCCATCTCTGCCTAACTGAATTAGGTGCCTCTTTTGCATTACCACTGTATTTGTACATGTTTCCTTTGTAACAATTATTACTTTAGATACATTTTAAGCTAGTATGGAGCCTAGCAGAGTGCCAGGCACAGAGAAATATAAACTGAGTGAAGAGAAGAAAAAAGTAAACAGTAGGAAAGATTGGATATGAAGAGATCTGTATTCTGCCTGACTCTATAAATTATTCTCTTTTCCTTAATTTTCCTGTTTGTCCAATCAGAAGCTGGACTCTGACTTTTCTTACTTTGGGCAGTCGTATAACTTTAATTTCTTCAGGTACAAAATGAAGACAATATCAACTACATAGTATTAAGATCAAATGAGCTATGCATGTGACAGTTCATTTATAAATATAATGCTGTATTGCGTTATAGAAGTATAAAACCTGCTGAGTATGCCTCAGTATTCTTAAGGCTCATCCCAGCTCTAATTTCCTGTTCTAATCAGCAGTATGTGGAGCATTATACATGATTGTTGTGTTTGTTTGTTTTGTCTCTTTTTGACCAGTGGTGAGGGTTTGGGATGGGAAGTGTTGAAAAACATGAACAGGAGACTTCTTACCTGGCAGAGTTTGGACTTAAACACTTAAACCAAGTCCGACTTTCTGAAGCAGCTTCCAGGGTAGTTTCCAGGGATATTTTAGCATACCTGGAACACAAACGTGCAGCTGCTGCTTTGACCGTACTGGGTGTGCCTGTGAAGGACTCAATGCGGGTGTGTTCCTCTGAATCAGTTCATCTCCATCGAAACTGACTCATTCGACTAGCACAAATATGACCTTAGGAAAGGAAGACAAACCCATGACAATTTTTTATTTAAATGGTAAAAATAGGTTTTGTTGTCCAGACGCTGGAACATAGCAATGTGAGGAAAAGAAAGAAGGAAGCTGGTTCCCAGGATCCAGCAAGGATCTGAAGTAAGACTTGAAGCCCACTGGGAGAGTCAAAAGAGAGACCTCGGTCCAGAAGAAGGAGGTGGTGGATGGCGCTTCTCCCAGCACACCCTTGCAGCATGGCAGAGAAGGCTCAAGCCAGCAGACGCACGGTGCTGCTGGCGACCCCAGAGACAGAAAGACACCTGTGGAACAGAACAGCGGAGGCAGTGGACTGCAGTGGCTGCCAAGATTGCCTGAGGGTCATAACCAACACTGTAGGCCAGTGCCAAAGAACCAGGGGCTCTCCAAGAACCAACTTCTCAGCCCCAGTAAACTGAAAAGGCAGGACCCAAAAACCAGCTACACCTGGAAGACGTCTCTGAGGACATAGTCATTTCCAAAGGATCCTTGATACTAGCAATAAAGCTGCCTGCCATGAGCAATTCATTTGGCTAGCACAACCAGTTCATGTGCTGATAGGAGAAGAGAAAGGTACAATAAAAAGAGGAGTGAAAGGCATTTAAGACTGTGTAATTAAATTCACACTTCATTAATCACTGCAGTTGTTTTTCAAGGACGTTCTAGTCTTTTGGAGAAAGAAAAACACAGAAAAAAACTGGTAGAAGTTTGAAATTTTAAAATGCTGACTTCTGCAGAAAATCTAATCTGTCCTCCTCGCCAAGCCTTAATTTTTTCCAAAACTTCAGTAGCCTAACTATCCTCACTTTTTTCCACAGTCCCTCCCTTTCTTTCCTCACCACTACCACCACCACTGGTGTTGAACATTTATTATATGGCAGCCACTGCCCAAGGGATTGTGTGTGGTTGGTTGATAGGTTTTTTTGACACAGGGTCTCCCTGTGTAGTCCAGGCCGGCCTCAAATTTGCAGTGATCTTCCTACCTCAACCTCCCAAGTGCTGGTATTACAGGAATGCGCCACCACACCTAAGTTTTTTTTTTTTAATTTTTGATATTATTATTACATGAGACACCATTTTTTAGATCAAAGACACATGTAGGGCAAAGAAGTTTTGCCCACAATAAGTGGTCAGACTCTTGGAAAATGATTAGGGAATTGCTTCAAAAAAGAGAAGTGTTTGATTGCTGAATTATCTCCTTTGAGACAGAATTATTGTGTTAATACTTTTATTTTTCATTTTCTATGTAATTACTAAACCAGTGAGTAGTAGCTACTATTGTTGTTATCCTGAAATTTTCTTCTTGTTGCTTATCTTAAAAGAACCAAAATTTTACCTAGCCCAGAGCAGGAAAGCAACATTTGCCCTGGACTGGCATCTCAAAGGTATTGTTCTCAGCTATGGTAGCACAGGCCTGTGATCCAAGCCCTTGGGTGACTGAGGCAGAAAGATCATAAGTTTGAGGCCAGCTTTGGCCACTTAGACTCTGTCTCAAAATAAAAAATAATAAAAAGTTTTTTTTTAATGTTAATAACAGAGATAGGGAACATAAAGAAAAATTAAGATTAGAAGAAAATTCAGTTTGGGTCAGTTTCTTAAGTGCCAGAATTAAAATGCAAGCATCATCTCAGTGAATCTTCATAATGTATGTGATGGGGAAAAGTGAATCCCAGCCTGTTAGAAATCAGATGTGCTGAGTTCATGGTCATGAACCAAAGGAGGAGGTTAGGAAAGTTTTATTGGAAATAAGAAGAATAGCTCTTGGATTTCCAGGAGGGGTCCCATGTAGGTGGCCACTGAGGCTCTTTGTCGGGCGTAATTTATACATCAAAGTCACAACGTGGGTACAATATGGGTCAAACTACTGTCAACCTATAGGATTACAAGTATAGCTGCTTAGCTATTAATGATCCAGTAGGGAAATGAGGCAAGCAGCAAGGATATACGGCAAGCTTCATTCATCTGTAACTTTAGTTGGTCTGTAGCTTCTAATCACAGAAGGAACAAAGGCTTTCCTGAGAATGTGGGCTGGATGCTCTGGTCCCACACGTATGCATCTGATGCCTAGCTGGGCCCAGTAGACCAGGTGGTGCTGGTCACAGTGTAATCTCAAGCTGCTGTTTAGAGAGGCTTCCATATGACTTCCTTGAGGGCCCAATCCCTCTCTAATGATTAATTTCTATTTAACTTACCTGTCTGTAACCTGTAAGGCAAGTACAATGATAATCACCATTTTTAAAGATGACTTCATCTCTAAACTTTATTTAGCTAAATAAAAGTATGTAGGAGAATTCGGTCTGACCAGAACTGCTCGACTTAGAATCTCATCTCATCCTCACTCCCAGACACTTTAGAGTCCAGGGCTGAGAAGTGTTTTGCAATATCTCAGAAAAACTCAGTAGAACACTACAGATGAGTTACACAATTAACTCTAGTGAATAAGAACTGTGCTTATTTCTAACTTTTTTCCAAAGTTTTGGAGAACAATATTAAAAGGCACTTTCAGAAGGTGTTTTTCAGTACCTCCTCTGAAAGTGACCTTATATTTGACCCACACCGTGTATTCTTTTTCCCCAGTGGGTCCACAAGTATATATAGAACATACTGGTATCTTCTCAAGTTTACAAAAGCATTTTCCAATGAAAATATGATAACTTCATACCCTTGTCTAATAGAAAATCATTTAACATTAATTGTGCTGCTTTTGCCAGCTAAAGGAAGTAGTGTATGTTACGTATCACAGGAAAAGAAAGTTCGCTATTGTTCCTCCCTTCTTTTGTAAAGAATAGACAGCAAGCAGATCTCTGAATTGTTTAGGAAAACGAAAAACAAAAAAACTGAGCCACACTTCCACCTCCCTTTTTCCTCCCAAGAATAGGCTGAGTAATTGAAACCAGGAGCAATGCAGAATTTGTACTATTTAAAATATCTGAGCCACATTTGAATTTCAGAGGACAGGCTACTTGATAACAGATTACACCTAAAAACAAATGTTTTTGGAAATTGGTGGTGTAGTTTCGGACTCAAGAACAAGCAGAAGAGGAAAGCCATTTTTATTTTGTGCTACACTGACACTGCACCACTATTAGTTTGGGGCATAAATAGTGCTTGAAAAATTATTAATCAGTGAAATAAATCAGTAAGTAAATTTGAGATAGTAAAAAGTTGTTGAATTTACTCCTGGATCATTATATATTATTTGATAGTGTGATTTTTAAACTAATGTACCCTATTCCTTCATGTGCATGCTCTGTTGGATATGGCTGAGTTGTAGACTCCGCCTCAGGCAGAAATAATTAAACAGAAAGGAACACTTGTACAACTGGTCATTAAATGGCTTGCAAACTCTGCAACTATAGCAGGGAGCAGGACTACCTGAGCTTCTGGGACACACTCCTCACCCAAGTCCTATTACCAGTTCTGCAGTTCCCAGAATCTGCCACTAGGAAACGGTCAGGCCTGAAGGTTGTAGCCAACAGAACAAAGCAGTAGCCCTCTGGGTCTACCCCTAAACAGCTCGGGCTTCTGGCAAGCATAATTTTTACCTGCCAACCTCCTCTAAGGAAGAAAAATGGGAAAACAATATATTATTTAACAATGATTTACTTAGTCATTGTTTGGATTTTATATTTCTGGAATGTAAGACATTTTTCTGTATAATAAATACAGTAAATTCCTAAGTCAAACAGTAGAAACACTTTTCAAGTCTTAATAACAATTTCAAAATTGCCTTCCCGAAAACCTGTCGGTTCATGCTCATTCCCGTCACTCTTGTGCTGTCAGTCATGATGAGTATATTTGTTAGTAATTTTAAATGGAAAAATGACACATCATTTAAAACCTATGAGTGCCTTTTGTTAGTGAATTTGAACATTTTAATTCTCACCTCACATGAATTATAATTCAGCTTTTAGCCTACCCTTTTCCATAGTATTTCTTAATATTGCATTTATAAATTATCTCGTGCTCGCTTCGGCAGCACATATACTATAAATTATCTCAAATGCTAAGAAACTTAACTTGCTTTTTTTGTTCATCCATATATAATTACTACTAGTGAAACAGGTAACTCTTAAGATCTAGTAACCTCTTACTAGAGGTTTTTTTCGTAGGTAGGTACATATCTTTTTTTAAAAGTGGTGCATGTTAGTATTACACAGCAATGAAATTCCTTATGGTATATTGGTACAACCATTTAACATTTTCTCCCTCATTACTCCCTTCTCCTCCTCCTTTAAATACCCTTTGTTATGGCTTGTATACACATGTAACCCCCAAAGCCTCATGCATTCATAGGTGGGGCTTTTGGGAAGTGGCTAGATCCTAGCATGTGTGAAACTGGGATTAATGATGTGTGGTACTAAATTGGTCCACTGATTGGAATTAGCATAGTTCTGGGTGTAGCTGAATGGATCTACTGAAGACAGCGGTGGTACCATGCAAAAGGCTTGAACCCTGGTTGGGGTAGAAAGGCAAGGCAGGCTCACTACTTGATGCTTCCGATGTGGCTGCTGTTGCTTGCTGCTTGGTGCCTCCTTCCTGCTCCACCATGCTATGGACAGTTTCTCCTCTGCCAGGCTACCCTGCCTTGGAACCAGCTGACTGTGAACTGAAACCTCTACAAACCGTGAGCCAAAATGAACTTTTCCTTCTTTAATTTTGGGTTTAGGGTATTTTGTCTTGGCAACAAGAGAAGTAACTAAGACACCCTTCTTCATCTCTGGAAGACTGTCTTTTAATTTCCTGTCTTTGCTGCTTTTTCGAATCTATTTTATTTATAATTATCTTTCCTATATAAGAAAAAGCAGAGGTTTCTAACTTCCTAAGATAGGCTTTTTTCACTTAATATTGATGGTCTCCACTGCAAATGACATGATTTTGTTCTTCTTCATAGCATATTTGTGTGTGTGTCATATTTTCTTTACCATTTATCTGTTGGTGGGCGTCTAGGTTGTTCCCACATCTTAGTTATTGTGAACTGTGCTACTATAAACATGCGTATGCATGTATGATTATAGTATATTATCTTTAATTTTGGGCCGAATATTCCAAATGGTGGTATAGCTGATCAAATGGTGTATCTTTTTTTTAATTTGTTGAAAAATTTCCATACTGATTTCCGTAGAAGTTGTACTAGTTTATACTCCCACCTATAGTGTTAGGAGGGTTCCTTCCTCTCCCTGTTTGTACTAACATTCGTTGCTTTCGTAGTTTTTCTTTTTTTTTTCCCTCATACCTTTAAATTAGTACATCTTGGTTATAAGATTAATGGGTTGCATTTTGGCAGATTTGTACATGTATAAACTATACTTTGATCACCCCCCTACTCCTTAATCTGCATTGTTCTCGCCTACCCCCTTGCCCCAGTTTGGCATTTTGTGGAGAGGTTTCAAAGCATATATTTTGATCGTATTCATTACCTACTATGACACTACTCCCCCTCATTCCCTTTCCCTTGTCTAATAATAATCTCCACAAATGAGGGTGAACGTGTGATATTTATCTTTATGAGTCTGGATTACTTCATTCAGCATGATGATGTCCAGATCCATCCGTTTGTCTGCAGATGAAAAAAATTTCATTCTATATTTATAGCTGAGTAATACTCCATTGTGTATGTATACATATTTTTAAAATCCATTTGTGAGTCCCTATGAAGCAAAAGGTGATTAAGAAACAGCTGGAGAGAGAAGGAAGGTCCTACCTAAGAGACCACTTTCTGGGGTAGATTCACCTTCTTAGTTAAATGTTAACCCAGAACCGGATATCCAGGCCTCAATACAATCAGAGAAAACAGCTGGTAGCCCAGCTCATACACAAGTCTCTAGTCGTGTACTCAGTTGTCTTCAGCACCCTGGCTGACCCCAGCCCTGATACCATATCACTGATCATGCAGTTTTGACCCTCCCATCCCCTTTAGGCTTTGCGTGTGTGACAGTTCCGTCAAGGGCCGTAAGTTCAAAACCCACCACCTGACGGAGGGGCACAGCTGAGCACTTACTGACAGGACAAAGCCTCAAGCCAGCCTCTTAATCATGCCTCAGACCCTGGAGATTAAACCTTGAGTACCAGTGGCAGGGATTTAGTGCAGTGGTGGGTGCTTGCTGGCAGGCACAAGGCCCTGAGTTCGATCCCCAGCACCCCCCCAAAAAACAGAACCTTGAGCATCAAGCCTCCTCGGCCCAGGAGCTGTTCTCACCGGCCTGCTCTGCTCTGTGGGCTGCGCGTTCACTTCCAGTGTGTGTGTTCTTGCTCCTGTTCCTTTTGGGAGTCCTGCTCAGTTCTTTTTTCAGGACATCGAGAACCTGGACAAGCCCTGACTTGGTGACACTTAGGCTGGTTCCATATCTTGACAGCTGTGACCTATGCCACAATAAACATAAGTGCACAATTACCCCGAGAGATTGCTGATTTAAACTCCTCTGGGTGTGCACCACAGAGTGCTGCAGCTGATGCAGATAGATCTCTGGTTTTATTTTTGAGGAGCCTCCATTTCTGATTTCCACAGTGACTGTAGTAATATAAATCTCCATTAGCAATGTAGAAGAGTTCCTTTCCCCCACATCCTTGCCAGCAATTTAAAAATACATTTATTTATCTATCTACTTATTTTTGATTATAGTCATTCTGACTGGGGTGAAGGACATTTCAATGTAGTTGTTTTGTTTTGGGAGGTTATTTACTTATTAGGTTTTTGTTTTGTTTTGTTTTTTGAGACAGAGTCTTTCTGTGTAGTCTAGGCTTGCCTTGAACTCACCATGCAGCCTAAACTGGCCTCTAAGTCAAGACAATCCTCCTGCCTCGGCCTCCTGAGTGTTAGGATTACAGGCTTGTGCCACCGTGCCTGGGTTCAATGTAGATTTGTTTCCCTAGTGGCTAAAAATGTTAAACCTAGTGACCCTTTCTAGCTTTGAGAAATCTTTATTTAATTCACGCATCCATTTATTAATTGGGCTCTTTTTGGTGTTGTTTTTTGAATTATTTATATATTCTTGATAGTAATTCTCTATTAGAAGAATAGGTAACAAATATTTTCTCCCATTCTGGGTAATTTTTTTTTTTCAGTTCTGGGGATTAAAGTCAGGCTACATACTCACTCCTTTCACTGTTTTTATTTGACACAGGGTCTCACTAAATCACGAAATTACCCAGGTTAGGCTTGAACTAGCAGTCCTCCTGTCTCAGCTGCCCAGAATGCTGCTATTACAGACATGTGCCATCACACTAAGCTTTTCTCCCATTCTGTAAGTCATCTCTTCACTCTGTCATTTTCTTACTGTGCAGAAGGTTTTAATTCAATGGTGTCCCATTAGTTGGTTCTTGGTATAATTTCTAGTACTACTGGTATCCTATTCAGAAAGTCTTTTACTATCCTCATGGTTTCAAATATTTCCCCTATGTTTTCTTCTAGTAGGTTCAAAGTTTCCAGTTTTGTTTCTAGATCTTTGATTTTAGTATAAGGCAAGAGATAGGGTTCTAGTTTCAGTCTTCTGCATATGGATATCTAGTTTTCCTACCGCCATTTATTGAATAGGCTGTCTTTTCTCTAGGATATGTTTTTTGGACCTTCTGTCAAAAATCATATGGATGTGTATGTAAATGTTTATTTCTACGTGTTCTGTTTCATTCCATTGGTCTAAATATCTCTATGGTGTGGTATGCCAGTACCGTGCTGTTTTTGTTACTATAGCTTTATAGTATACTTTGAAATTGAGAATTGTAATGCCTCCAGCATTGCCCTGTTTTCTCAGGCTTTCTTTGGCTGTTCTTGGTGCTTTGTGCTTCCATATAAATTTTAAGATTGCTTTTTTCTTACTTCTATGAAAAATGTTGTGGGCAATTTAGTAAGGATTACATTGAATCTGTAGATTGTATTTGCTAATGTTATGATCTAGATCTGTAATATCCCCCCCAAAATCTCCTAAGTTCAGAGATAGGGCTCTTAGAAGATGATCAAATCATGGGGATGCTATGTTCATCAATGGATTGGTCCATCAGTGAGTTCATAACCAAATGTGCCATTAGGATGTGAGACCTTATTGGAAGAGGTGAATCACTGGGGACACGTCTTTGGAGGGTATATCTCCTTCCCTGGCTCTTTCTTTCTTTCTCTCTGCTTCCTGGGTGCCATGAGCTGGGCAGCTTTCCTCCAGCATTCATTCCTGGAGCCATCTAACCATGGATGGAATCACGCTAAAACTGTGAGCCAAATAAGTCTTTCTTCCTTTAAATTGTGGGTGTTGGTATTGTGTTCAGTAACGGACAAACTGTCTAATACAAGTAATATGGGCATTTTAACAACACTGGTTCTGCCAATCCATGAATAAAAGATGTCTTTGCATTTTCTAGTATCTTCTGCACTTTCTTTTTTCAGAGTTCTATAATTTTCCTTATAGAGATCTTTCACATTCTTAGGTTGATTCCTTGGTTTTTTTTTTGAAGCTATTATTAATGGAATTGTTTTCTGATTTTTTTTCTCCACAAGTTCATTATTGGTGTATAGGAAAGCTGTTGATTTTTGTGTACTGATTTTGGATCCTGTTGACACTTTTTTTTTAGAATTTTCAAGCAAATACCAAGGAAATATTCTTCCCTTTGCTATCTATAGAATTAAACATACAGTAAATCCTTAGACTAAAAATAACTTGTCTGTGAGTGTTTCTCAGGATGAGCAAATACTTCTAATAAATTTTAACTTGACAAACGAGCCGTGTCTTGCAATATGAGTAGCATGTGATGCTGAACATCACATGATCACAACTGAGCCCCTGGATCTACCGTCTCATTCGCTTGCTCACTGTGGGATTGTGTGCAACGTCACATTTCTGAGAAATACTCAAAAAAAGGCAAAAGCAAGTGTCATTGGATAGGTTCCTTGTTAAAGTTCTATGAAAAGAAAAAGATTCCATTGAGCCAATGCATAGCAGTGGTTCCGTTAGTGACGGCAAAAGTCATCACTACACAAAAATCTTCTTGTCTCTAATCTGCCTCACACCAGCCACAAAGGTTTTGAAAGGTAAGTGCAAGTTAATTTGATTATTTTCCTTTTTATTTTGTATTTTATTCATTATTTTGTATTATATTACAGTCTTGTAATCATTTTTATATGAATATTTTTGGGTTGTGGAACAAATCATCTGGGTTTCCATTCTTTCTTATGGGCAAATTCACTTTGATGTACAAGTGCTTTGTGTTATACATGTTTCTGGAGTGAATTATCCTCACAAACCGAGGTTGTACTGTAGTTAAATCTGTAGGTCTTAATTTAAAAACAATTGTATTAGAAAAAAGTAAAAATAAAAACAATTGTCTTAGTTACTTTCCTTGTTTCTGGGACAAAATACCCAACACACACAACTGAAAGAAGAGGTTTATTTCAGCAGTCCCCTTCTTTGCATAGTCAGCTGGCTCCAAAGCAGGCGGGTGTGGCACAGGGGCAGGGCAGAGGAGAGCTGCTCACACCATCCAGACAAGGAAGCAGACAGAGTCAAGGGAGGAGCTGGGGAAGGAGATAAATCCTCCAGGCCATGCCCCCCTGACCCACCTGTTCCAGTCAGACATACTAACAGCAAGTCAGCTGTAAGCCCCTATAATTCAGTCACGCTCCAAAAGCCCCACCTGTGAGTGCCTGAGGCTCCTGGCTACATAGAGATATAAACTAGAACAATAAATTATCTAAATTAGTTATAATGCAACCAGTTGAACTTGGATGCAAATACTAAACTTGAAATGTAAGCATCTGAATATCAGCACAGTTTTAAGGGGTCTGAGGATTACTTGTGCTTGAGCTCAGGTTGAAAATATTTAGCTACTATAGGAAGAACTATAGAAGGGAGGGTTCTAAAAGGAAGAAGTCGATGACAAAGGGAAGCCCTAAAGGTGTAAGTATACAGAACTGTCATTCCACTGTTGGCATCTGCTGATGGAATAACTATCCTTCCCTGATTTAATGATACTGGATGAATTACTGGGGATCCCTCAGCCTGTCAAACAGTACCTTCCAAATCCTTTTCTTCTGGCAGGTAAAATATATAACACTAGTCTGAAATGATGAGAGCTTTATTATTATTATTATTATATACTATTTCTGAAGCTGAGCATCTTTCTGTTCCTTCTCAAGTAAGTATTTAAAGGAGTCATTTAAGAAAAGATTTGTTTTGCCAAATGTGTTTGCACATGCTTGTAATCCCAGTACTTGGGAGGCTGAGACAGGAGGATTGCCATGAGTTCTGGGCCACCCTGGACTATGCAGTGATTTTAAAGCCAGCCTGGAATATATAGCAAGACCTTGTCTATAAATAAATAAATAAATAAATAAATAAATAAATAAATAAATAA